>JAGDQP010006045.1:21804-74627 GCA_022664845.1 Lepisma saccharinum
ATTATTATTATTATTATTATTATTATTATTATTATTATTATTATTATCAATATTATTATTATTATTATTATTATTATTATTACTATTATTATTATTATATGCGTTGTTTGGACTTGCAATGCGAAATCACTGTATAAGATGTTATTGTTTCTTTCATTTTTCCTGTAATCCTTGTTATTTTGGATATTAGTGGGTACTAATTTGTCTATATGTCCTCGAGTAAATGAATTTCGGCGTCAAAGTTTTTCTACAAAGCCAACATGAAGAATCTAATAGTGACTTATCTCACCAAACGGAAATCTCTTTAGTATGTTGAAACAAACATCTGTGTCACGATAGAGAAGAAGATACAGGAATGTAGGTTGGCGAAAACAAAACCAAATCCATGGGAATTTACGGGGCAATACAGAAGTCATCATTTATCTGAAGTGTCCATTTTCAAGTTATTATTCATAGAAATAACATTATGATATTTGTTAGATGGGGAAATCGGAATAAACAGTGCGTGTGCTTTCGTATCGTGATAATTTAGTTTTCATGTTATAGTTAGTGTTTGTTTCTCTATCCCTTTCTTTCTTGACGTTTTATGCCTTCGTTTTTTTTCCTTTATCCTTCTTTCTGTCTTTAATTTTTATCTTTTTCTCTTACATAATGTTTCTCTCTCGTACACATATTCTCTCTCACTCCCTTCCTCTCTGCGCGTTTTTTTTTTGTTCCATAGTTGAAACAGTGAACGTTTGAAGATACGAGTGCCGCGAATTTTGGATTTGTGGTACAATATGCAACCATGAGTGTTACATTAATAATTTGAAAAAAAAATCAATTTGATTTTTTTTATTGCCGTTTGTCTTGGCCATAATTTAGGGAGAATATTTCAATTTTATATGCAAGATAATACATATTTCCATTTAAATTGTTAAATACGAGTATTATAAATACTAACTTTATACTCTATGTAAGAAGAAACATTTTCTCTTATAGAATACTCAGAATAGACACTTGAGGATTTTGCATTGAAAATGGTACATAACACTTAGTCACCGGAAACATTGACGTGTCTTCATGATAACTTAGGTCCTTGCACTTTGGCATCAGAATTTCCCATTGAGTGCGAAGAACAAAACACCTTCGATAGCAATTGGACTATTATGAAGACTACGATGTCTGTATGCTAAACAATTAACTCCGAAATCTTCAGACGATATCTTCATTGTCAGTTCTAATATATACTTTGCAGTACATTGTGTAAGAACATCTTTACTATTAGATAATAACGCAGTGGTCGAAATCTACCATAATATAATATACATCAAACTTAGGTAATTCTGCATATTTGCTACCTATGTCAAATTTTGCGTCCATACTGCCATGAAACTTACTAAAATGGGCCTTAAAATCCGCAAGACCCGCGCAATTACATTATATAATCATTAGTTTCATTCTTGGTGATAATAAAGAAGTTCCTATGCCTTCATTCCTTTCTTTGTGTTCAATGGAAAGTCCCTATACCTTTCTTGCTTTGTTTGTATGCCCTTTATTGTTATTACTTGGTGAACTTAACACATCATCTTATTCGTTTCCTATATTAATGGGGTAACATATTTACCTGCTAATGTATTACTGTGCTAAAAAGTATTCAATATATCATGGCCAAAACAACGAGGTGGCATTCTTTTTTCACGCTAGACTGCCGAATTTTATGCAATATCTCCCAGTATTGTCGAGCACGTGGCGGCGGGTTAATGCTAAGTTCTTCATAATAAATCTGTACCGATTCTGTATATTGCAACGCACAGCTAGATATCTTTGCACGATTTTGATTATATTTCCATGCCCATACACCCTATGTCACTGCGCAACTCTTTCATCAATAAGTAGTTCAACATTCAATTGTTTTTCGTTACTATTTAACGCAATTTCCCAATCATTTTTTTCTTTTGCAGTATGATCGAAATCAAGGAGTAATGTGAGTGCAAGGACGGCTACCGCCTTCTGCATGTCCCTTGGCCTCACATCACTCCTTATTTCTGTTAAACTCTGCACTGTGTGCGCGCGAACGTCCAAAATATATTATTTCCAACCGCCTGGCTTGAGCAAATGCTCAATTAATTTAGGGAGAGGTTAGGAATATTTTTGATATTCCTCGATGAAAAACTATTTTAGAAGAAAGACTACGGTAAATACCCCAGTGCATTATACATGAATGATAGGATAGTCGGAGTATATTTAGCTGCTTCTCTAGTATAGTGTTCGAATATGTTCAATTCAGGATCTGATATAAAATCAAGGTATACCATATCCAAATACCACAATCACCTCTTCAGCTTGTATTGTATGCATCTGAATGCTCTACAAGAGGAGCAGGTATAAAATACAATGATTTTCCTACCATATGGAATATAATATATTGCACAGGGAGGGGCATTTGAATTACGCTTTCATACAAACTATTCACTATAGTAGCATGTGCGGCTAGTATGAAATATTTTGGATTAATATCGGCAGAAAACAATACCTCTATACTGTAACTACTTTTTTCAAATAGTGTTTGGATGGACACGATACAGAACCTGATGCAAAATCTTGGAGTAATAGATTAAGAACATATAAAATCCAATTTTAATTAGGTCTTTTCACTCGCATCTTTCTCTATTTTTGAAAAATATTCTGCATTATTTGTATCCCAAATAACGTAACTGGCATTTGAAGTACTGTTAATGCAGTATACAATTATAAGCTAATATATACAGAATTAACCATAGGTGCTGTGCGTCTACAGATAACGCGAGCCCTCTAATATTGTACAGAGCTAGTATGAATGCATCTAAATATGTTTCGTAGTTATAGGGATGAAAAATGATATTCGCAAGTGTTTCCAAAGGTGTCTGGAAGAAGTAGCTTAGCTGATATATAAAACACCGCCTTCCAGCAACACTACATTTTAAACTTCCAACATGTTATAAAGTATTGTGCAATATACTGCAAACACGCCTAAGCGTATACGTAACTAACTAACTAACTCTATGGCTTATGGAACTCGCAAGTTCATCGCCGCAGTAACAAACGTTCGCCATTGGATTCTATCCTGGGCAGTATCAAGCCAGTTTTCATCACGAACACCTACTTCTCGAAGATCTCTTCTAATATTGTCCTCCCAACGACGTCTCGGTCTTCCCAATGGCCTCTTTCCATCGGGCCTTCCAACCAGGATAGAATATAATCTTCGTTTTTCCCCCATCCGAGCTACATGCCCTGCCCACCTTAGTCGTCTCGATTTCATTATTTTTACAACATCTGGTGAATCGTACAGTCCGTGGAGTTCTTCATTATGCAGTCTCCTCCACTCTCCAGTCATCTCGTCCCGTTTTGGCCCATATATCTTTCTCAAAACCTTATTTTCAAATACACGCAATTTATGTTCATCTGCTAGGGTCGTACTCCAACTTTCGCAACCGTAAAGAATTACCGGCAGAATAACCGTTCTGTATATTTTTAATTTCAATTTCCTTGATATTAATCGCGATGCTAGAAGTTTTTGGACTGAGTAGAAACATGCGTTCCCCGATACTAAGCGACATTTTATTTCTTCCGTGACCTCATTTTTGCTTGTTACGTATGCTCCCAAGTATTTAAATTTGTTTACTTTCTCTATGAACTCATCCCTAATTCTTATGTTTTTAATTCCTTCATTCCCTGTGCTTCGGCTTGTTATCATGTATTTTGTTTTATCTATGTTTACCTGTAGACCTATCTCATCGCACGCTTCTACTAAGACATCGGTGTTGCTTTGTAGTGCATCTATATCGTCCCCTATTAAATCTACATCATCCGCGTATACAAACAGTTGATTCAAACCATTCAATTATAGTCCCTTTTTGTCCCCTTTAATTTTTAAAATCGCATATTCTAACGCGAAGTTAAACAGTAGTGGTGACAAGGCATCGCCTTGTTTCAATCCGTTGCGAATCTTGAAACTATCTGACATATTATTACCTATCCGTACTCTGCTTATGGGGTCGCTGAGACACATCTTCACTAGTTGGACCAATTTTTTCGGTATTCCAAATCGTATCAGGATACTGTATAACTTTTCCCTTTTGATAGAATCATATGCTTTCTTAAAATCAATGAAAAGCTGATGAACCGTCCCATTGTATTCCCATTTCTTCTCCAAAATTTGTCTCAAAGCAAAAATCTGGTCCAACGTGGATCTATTTCTTCTAAATCCACATTGGTGATCTCCAATTATTTCATCTACGTATACATTTAGGCGTGTTAACAGAATATTACTTAATACCTTGTAACAAGTTGGAAGTAACGAGATTCCGCGGTAATTATTGCATTCCGACTTATCGCCTTTTTTGTAAATCGGAACAATTATTGATGTTTTCCATTCCTTTGGGAGCTCCTCCTTTCTCCATATAGCACTTATCAATTTATGTAGTTCCTTGATTAGTGCCGTTCCTCCTGTTTTAATTAATTCGGCTGGAATATTGTCTATTCCTGGTGATTTGAAATTTTTCAATTTCTTAACCGACATTTCGATCTCGATCTCGCTAGGTTCGGGAATCCACGGTTCTGCGGTATGGATTTCAAATTCCTAAGCGTATACGTAGATGAAATAATTAGATATCATCAATGTGGAATTAGAAGACGTAGATCCACGTTGGACTAGATTTTCACATTGGGAGAAGAAATTATAATACAGTGTGACTGGTCACTAACTATTCATTGATAGTAAAAGGTTATTCATTGACTCTTTCAAAAGGGAAAAGTTATATATTATCCTGGTGAGATTTATAATTCCGAAAAAAAATAGTCCAACAAGTGAGGCTGTGTCTCAGGGTCCACATAAGTTGAGTAGTAGTTAATAATATGTCAAATAGTTGCAAGAATCACAACGAACTGAAATAAGATGTTGCATTGTCACCACCACTATTTACCTTTGCTATAGAATCTGTTTTTTTTTTGTGTTTTTTTTGTGGGGGGACAAAATAACAAACGTTGAATGGTCTGAACTCATCCACGTACACGAACAGTTGATTAAGATTATTGAACGTTAGTTCTATTTTGTAAAACAAACATATTATTTAGCAAAGTTAAACACTCGTGCCTTCAAGGCATCACCTTGTTTCGGTCCTTTGCGAATCCTGAAACTATCTGACAAATTAATACCTACTA
Source organism: Lepisma saccharinum (assembly GCA_022664845.1). NCBI lineage: Eukaryota > Metazoa > Arthropoda > Insecta > Zygentoma > Lepismatidae > Lepisma > Lepisma saccharinum. The sequence continues at coordinate 26,986 of JAGDQP010006045.1, forward strand.
CTTTGCTTAAGGGTTCACTGAGACACATCCTCACTAGTTGGAAAAGTTTATTGAGGAATTTCAAATCTTAGCAGGATATAGCATAACTTTCCTTTTTGAAAGAGTCAATGAATAACCTTTTAACATCAATGAATAGCTGGTGAACAGTCCTAGTGTATTCCCATTCTTTCTCCAATATATTTATCAAGGCTGAAATCTGGTCAAATGTGAATCAATTTCTCCTAAATCAACATTGTTGATTTCCAATTATTTCACCTACGTATACGATTAGCAGGGTTAGCACTTAGTAGTATATTATTCAATAATGTGTAACGCGTTGGGAGTTTCAAATAGTGTATTGTAGGATGACGGTTTAATATATCAATTTAACTGTTTCTCCATAAATCATTAGAAACACCAGCGAATGTCTCATCTTTCATGTCTCGAGTTCGAGTTGTATCCTGGGTATTTTAGGAGATGAAGTTTCGGACTGATGTCCATGCCTTCTTTATGAAATGATTGTAGTAACGTGAAGCTCTTAATATGGGTAGTGTATAGGACTCAACTGTCGCAGTCCTATTAATTTACGATGAAAGGTAGAGAGAGTGTGTGTGAAGTAAAAGGAGAGAAGGAGGATCACTTTTTCAAGTAACAAATCTTCTTATGTTCCGTATTATTTTATTCCCCCAGAAAATGTATTGAGTTGAATTAATGTAGAGGTTGTGGTATGCGTTAAGTTTGTCTGAGCGGTATGGCTACAGCTACGGAACATACTTAAATGCTTTCAAAATACCCAAAACATGTTTGTAATCGACCCAATCAGTGGTAAGATTAAAGTCCCAAAAAGTATTACATAACCATGTAACATAGCAGTTAAAAGTTAATCCCGACATTCCAATAAATGTACAATTGAACTATTTCTGTGTGGTTGATAAAAACAATCAAACAACATTTCAAAATTTGTTGCAAATTTGACCTCAACCCATATAAGTTTGCAGTTTCTATTTCAATAATATCTAAGCTTCCAAGGCCACTTATTATTCATTGCTATCATAACATCCTCCACCAAAGTGTGGCGACCATTACTAGAAATATTAAATTCTGAGGACAAAGGAACTACATTGTCAAAAAATATCATTAAACCAAGATTCACTAATAATTATAGCATCATATTGGAAAAGTTCATGAACATGGATATTGCAATTACTGAGTTGGGTATTCTGATATAAATCGCGAATTGAGTATTATCCCAATTGTAGGGTCTGGGTTGGCATTTACGTCCCCACATAGTAACAAAATGTGTAAAACGCAAACAAGAAAGGGGGTCTTTAGTCTCATGTTAGAACTTGACCTGATACTTGAAGAAAATGGCTTGAAGTGATTAAGTGAGGAATGTGTTGTTGTAGCTAAAGTATTTCGTAAACATTTTGCTTGTAAGGAGACGGGTACAGTACGTACCTGTGTATGAAATGCAAACAACGTTCGCGAAAAAATTGCCAATGATGAAAGGAAAATGCCGGAACAAATAATCGAGCATTTGTGTTCTTGAACGTCTTTTACTCACATACAGAGTTTCTATTGTACATATGAGGATATTTTAAAATTTAATGTGTACAACTGACAATTGCCTTGCTTAGGATGCAGACTATTACCACTTATAATTCAGTTACGGAAAGCATAGTGGCGGTGCTGAAAGATATTTGAAGTATTCAATTAAACGCAAGGAGCACTCTCAGGCATGACTAGCAAATTGGTCGACATTTTTGCTCAATTGTGTGTTAACCTTTTGACATTACCCTAAATGTGACTTAGAACTCACCAGTTCAACTGCAAATCATGAATATTCAATCTGACCAACTTATGTCGTATTTTTTGAAAGTGACTTAATGTAATTTTAAACATCACATCTACATATTTGAATTTAGTTGAAAAGTGTAAAATTCAAAGGACACTTCAATCTTCCTGTTTGACTTCTTCGAACTTAACTGTATAATGTTCGGATATTTGATATTTATTTTTACGTTTACATTCCATAGTTTTATATCCTATTCTTTCTTCTTCTTCTCTCCCCCTCTTGCTCTCGTTTCTCTGTTCCTATATAACAGACAGCTTCAGGTTCCATAACATAAAACGAAAGATCTGCTGAGTAAACAATACATTTTAATTTAAAAACTAAAAACGTGTAACAGTTTCACCAAATAACTAAAGGTTTGGCTTCATCAGATATGCTGAACTACATGAACAACACAATATCTCAGGAGACAGCTATCTGGTTCTTGATTGGCTCACTGCCGGCAAATCCCATATCTGGTAAACGAAAGATTTATAGGAGCGGAAGATGAAAAAATGATGAACTGGAACTCGTGACTTAAAATTGATGAACAGTTGGAAAAGTTATTAACGACGCTTAATAATAATTTGCTAGGGTAATTATTTGCTCATTATTTTTATTTATTTACTAGGGTAATTATTTTACTTTTAAAAATAAAATCTCTAGAGGACAAGCTTTATTTTGGGTATGTATGCTTAGATGTAGTAGGAACAGCGGGTAGAAGGGAATCAGGGAATATTGTTACATATTAATTATTTTCGTGTGTCGGTTAGGGGGTTGGTTGTCAGTGAGATAATCAGGAACTAGATATATGTCTCGTGAGAAGTTGTTCTGCTCATGCAATTTAGTATGTCTGATGAAGCCAAGTAGATAGTTAGTTGGTGAAACAATTCCGCGTTTTTCATTTTAATTAAAATAGTATTACTCGGCTCAGTAGTTATTTTCTTTTATCTTAAGTATACAAAGCTTTGCCATGGAGAATATCAAGGGTTTAAACTGTTTATTGTCTTAGTTTATCCTCTGCATCATTTCTATACAGTGAAACCTCTAGTGATGGACACATCTATAAAACAGATACTTCATGTAACGGACATATTTTGTACTCCCCAACAAAATCAGTAAGAAGAAACTTATTGGCAAATCTATATAAAGCGCGCTTTCTGTATTGCAAACATGGAAAGTGTTTTCTGCAATTTAAAGGCTACATTTACATCCGTAAACCCGAAACGTTCAAAGCGATTTAAGGACAATGGGCGATTTGTCAACGTACCGACTGTCATACACAATGGTTGAGCAAGATGACTTCCACAGTTAGTTAATACAGTCCGAACATTTTCAATGCTGATGCAACTGGACATTATTTGTGCACTACCGGATAAACAATACGCTTGAGAGAAGAAACATACTCTGATGTTAATATAGCAAAGGAGCAGCGTAAGATATTGAGGAGGAGATGAAAAAAAATATAAAATGAAAAAAAAAATACATAGAAACAATAACCCATTTCTCGGATTTGCAGCATTTACTCTCTCCTCATTCTCTCTCTCTCTCTCTCTCTCTCTCTCTCTCTCTCTCTCTCTCTCTCTCTCTCTCTTGAATTCAACTAAGATAGACGCGTGTTAGATGGTCTACGGCGATTTGGTTCGCTAGCTCGGTGTGAATAGTTGGTTTCAAAATAATACAGGTGACTCAACCCGATGTACATAGTGATTTGATATATTCAGTTTTGTTTACTTTTCCCCAGTTTCGGGAAATAACAGTTCAATACTTCGGGGTTAAGTTGAGTTCAGGTGTCTTCTAATGGCTGCGGACGAAGCAGCAAATAAAGGCTCCAAATGACCCAAAGTTGAGTTTGCAGAAAAGAATTCCAATGCACTTCTATTTACTTACATGAGTCACCGGCCCAACAAGAAATGGTTGCAGTTTATTTTATCCAAGAACAGATTTAGCGTTAGAAGATTATCTTCATGTTGTGTCTAATAAAGTGAGTGGTGTAAACATAACATTAGCATCACGAACATAAGGAGGTCGCACATGCATTTGTTTGACACTTGAGGACATAGTTAACCACTTATTAAGTAGTGGTGGTGTTGCTATTCGGGGTGTTTTTGTTCCCGTGTGCAAAAATATCTCCCCTGTCACCAAAGTAGTTCTGTTAAATGTGTTAGTGGACATTTGAAATTAATTATTACTAACACGAAAATTACCTCCAACTTCTTTCTCAATCAACAATTTTACCGTTACTCCCCAATTCAAACTTAGTGCGTTATGATCCGAACTTCTGAAACGAAATTCTACAGATCTTGTCACTAAATAAGTAATTATTTAATGCATACCGCACATTTCGGGATCCTCGTCACTATGATCTGTACAATCTACTTCACCATCACAAACATAGCGTGCTAAAAGGCAAACTGCACCTTCACATTCAAACGCTGTAGAAGAGCAACCGCGAATTTCTGTAAGAAGAGAAAAACAATAAATTTAAAGTAATGTGATTTCCAAACAATGTGCAAAAACTAGGCATACGCTCCTTCTACTAAACATAATGTTTATTTAATTATGTATTTTATTATATAAAATAATAAATACAAAAACATCTAAGAAGTATTTGGACAGAATGCATTCATGAACATGCTGTAAATCATCCCTTACGTGTATGGTATTTTACGTTATATTGATTAAGGAAATACATCAATTATAAAAGACAAATTGCTAATACTATGCTACAGAAAGTTTTCCTTCAATCATCTCTAACAATCATTAGACAAAAGTCAGATATATGTGTAAATCATAAAAGTTTTATTAATAAGTGAAATAGGGAACATATTTGCACTGAAACAAATAATCGGTAAATATTTTAGGGCTTGTAAAGTCAAATCAATCTATAGCGATTGAACAGATATATAAATTATATTTACTGTATTATCTTTCAAGTTTATTCCATTATACTAACGTTTCGTTAAAACTATATTGTGTGTACTTTATTAGAGACGAAACATTTTTCTCCGCTGTCTAATAATACGTGTGAATTTCTTCATATTTCTTAGAAACCTATATCTCATCACGTTTTAATTATAAACAGATATTGAAAATGAAATGTTTATTTATATTGTTTTCCAACGATGATTCATACGACGCGAGATTAATTATTGCATTTGCACCTTTCATTTTGTGGCTCTATTCGTTACTACGTCTTATTCCAGTAATATCATACTGCCAGTTATGTCCGTACGTCAGTACTCTCAAAATATCCTTACACATTCTACTTATAATGGATATACATATATGTATACTTCATGCATGTGCATTTCTTAGTATATTTACATATGCAATACGTATACAGATCAAGTAAATAATAAAATTGTTGGAAACTAATAAATATTAAATTATAAAATAAATCATTTCCAAAATATGTTTAATTATCTTTACTAGAAACAAATGTCATAAACCATTTGAGCGGAGAAAACTAAAAACACACTACACTAAACTTGTCCTTTAGTCCTTTAAACTCCTCCCATATATTAATATGAGCACCTCTCGTACTTGCTTGCACATTATAGAATCACGCACTCAACGATCAACAAAATGATAACTGCGAAATTTTCTAGAAGTTTCTGCGATCCTTTCCTGAGGGCGCTATCTCGCGTTCAATTTCCGCTGTTTTAAATTGAAAGAAATAGTTCACAATCCACTTTACCGAAATATGCGGGTCAGTCCTTAGTAGCTCATCAGCTCTCTTATTGCTTAATAACCATTTAGTCAATCAACGCCAAGACAATCAACTTGTTCATACCTTTTCAAGATCAGACTGCTCAGTTAATTCATATAGCATCAATATGTCATATGTGGAAGCAGCTATGTTGGGCTCTGCTATCCGTAACTTCGGCAACATACGCAGACAATTATTGTACAATACACTCTATTACAATAACACAGAGTAGACTTATCGTCTGCGTGTATCGCTTAGAAGTTTCAGTGTTCTATAAAAATCTTCAGGAGCCAAAAATTACTCTAAAGCTGTTTTGAAAAATCAAGCTTTTTCTTCAAAAATGCATTTTTGCCGATCTTTATTTAAATGTTTTTTCTTTATTTATATGAAAATATTTGATTTAAATAACTTGCGGTACTGAAAAAGCTACTAAATAAACAATTTCTTTACAAATATGCCTTAACCAGAAAAAGGTGGTCGCTGCGTAAGATAACAATGGAAAACAGACAATTACTACAACTTAAAAATGATTGTGAGAAGGAAGGAAGACATGGCGTGATTTACTTATGGTATATTTTACAAAGGGAAGTTATCATGTTGGAAACTTAACGTTAAAATGTTGGAGAGAAAAATTAAAGTTACTTTCATCAGTACATGATGAATGGTTTCAGAAGGGTATACACAAAAATGTATTTCGAAGAAGAAACCATTTGCAATGTTTCTACATATCCAGTTTCTTTCTAAATGGCATCTTCATCTTTCTTTCTTCCTACCCAACTTCAAACTTTGTAATTGCAATTACCTGTTTTCTCCATGCTATATTTTCTAACAGAATATTCATGGATTTAAGTTTACTATGATAATTTTTAGTTCATTTCACTTAGATTTCCGCCATCAAAATTACATTATGAATTTAGGAAGAAATTCCTAGACACACAAGACAAAATTCCATAAAGTATGAGACCTATATTGTAGCCGCTGTCGTTTAATGACATAAAACTCACTCCTGGTTGCGAGGACCAGATTCGATACTTGATAGTAGCATGTAGATTTTGTGGGGAACACAACCGTGTGGGTTGGTTTTCACAGGGTTTTCTCGTTTCCTCCCACTTTCTTTTTACATTATTTATCCCGTCGTTATCCATTCAATCTAATCCGAAGTTGCCTAGAGCTCCTAAATAAAATTCAATTTAATGACAGCTGTTTCATGCAGTCAAATGAATAGAGCATACGCAGGCTTGTATTTTCATCCTTCAGCATACACATAGTTACGTTTTATACTTTCATTGAGTATAAACTGTTTTTGAGCAATTTATGAAGAAATGAATAATCAGATGCATGTATAATACAAAAGTTAGGTAATGTTACGAAATAACAATCTTTGTTTTGTACACAAAAACTGGGTTTTATGTATTCTCTGTGTTCGTTTCCATAAGCGAGGGAATTTTTATTAATGTCCTAAACGAGCTGGTAAACTCTTATGGACGGGATCTACAGATTTTGGTAATGTGGTACCCTTCGATTCAATTTATCCCGGTGAGATTTGAGGCAGTGACCACGCGCACCATGACAAGGCGAGAGCTCGCTTTCATTCGCATAACTAAAATAAAAACATTTGTAATATGAATTTAAACTTATAATGTAAATTGAGTTCCAACATTCTCTTTTAAGATTTGGACAATCAAAACTAATTAATCAAATAGTTCGTTAAGTTCTAGATCGATCACTTTGGGTTTGGTTTACATCACAACATCTATTATCACGTAAGGACTAAAACATAAATTTCAAGCTTGCATATGATTCAGATCACCGAATACTTAATAATGCTATACTTTTTTCTACTTTTTAAAAAATAATTATTGTTGATTTAAAACATTCTTGTTTTTTTTCAAAACAAATAGTCTCATTTAAATCAATCATGCTCTGAGGAATGGGAATACACCATTTTTTGTACAGTAATCTTATGTTATAACAGACTCCAGGCTAGAAGATAACATCCATCATGTACGTAGCAAAGCGTCGTTCGCCTCATATCATGACAGATTCTCGCAAATCAGGAATCAAGTTCTGCTATATCTATTATGGTAAACATAACATAATGTCCGCCACTTAGGAATATCGAATGATTAGAGTGAACAATTGTTAATATTATCCACAATCCATAGATAATCCATGTTTTAACCCTTCCACCTTCCTTAAAATCTAACGACAAAATGACGGTCTTCTCCCAAGGACCGAGAGAATTACTAACGTGCTAATTACAGAGAAAATACGATACTAAATGAATTTTATCGTATTTAATTCATCGCCAAATTTACCCGATAAAAATGAGAATTGGAAGCCAACAAACGGCCTAAGCTGGGCTGCCTTTGCCAAAACCAACCCACTTTGAATTACTTGATGTTTCCACTTCTGTTTCTTAGACGTCGAAAGTGAGCTTCTATTTATACGCATAAACGTATATATAATCTATGCATTTCGTTCTCAATATCAAAACGTCAAATATTTTTCATGGTAGAACGGCATACGTTGCCCCTGGACAAATTTCAAGACAGGGAATACTTGTGTTGCAAGGAGCTTGAGGAGTCGTTAGAAATATCTTCAAAAGACTATCGTAAGCCCGTATATTTCATACATATTCCATTGGCTGTGCCAAATAAGGGCAGTAATTAATAACTTTCAAACAATTAGGTCTAATAATGTGATTGAGGTAATGCTGAGAAGGCCTCAGTAAGACGAGCCCAAACACGTAACACCCAGATAGTAAACGCACATCCAGAGTCACGCGGAGATATTTTTATCTACTGAGGATAAGTAAGTCGCTGATTTGTCATTGGAAAGGTTTCGCCAACAGTAGTTCATACCCATATCAATCATGCATATCATGCAGAGGCTGTTGCCAGAAATTGGTGAGGCGATTTTCAACTCAGGAACCTTTATGCACTACAGTGATTAAGGTGTCGTTGGAAAGGTTTCATTGAGATCAGTCAAATCCACATTCATTCACATTGCGGAAGGTGTATAAGAGATGAGGCTGGAAATTTATAACTTACGAACAAATATAAGTGTTGAGGTGTCATTGGAAATGTCTCGACGTATTTTTCTAATATCGATTATCCAAATAGAATGCTTGTTTACACTTGGCCCAACCTAAATTTATACTTCATCTGCGAAGACCTAAAACCTAAGTGTCCGCCTGTCTGACGACAATATTCAAGTCAGGTGCTACTAGGGCTGGAGAGGTGGTCTAACTACTGTTGAAAAAGTCTCCGCGATACTAGTTTAAAACAGTATTTATCATAAATATCGCACGGGTGAATTCAGAGATAAGAAGGATATATAATTATGGAAATATTAATGTCAATTCCATCCTTTTCCAATCCTTTTCACTTCTCTTTTTTCCCTTTTTCACATTTTGGAAGATGTTGAACATCCCCTCCATGCCTCAACCCCACTAAATCTTCAATGTTTCTGAGTTCCCCATCGTGGACGCTATGCTCCCGTTTTTGCGGTCCTGGGTATGCTGTTTGCTGCCAGAGCTTTACCTTTTGTGTTCGAGCCTGAGATATTTCGTGGAACTACGATCGGGTAGTGGTGCGTAGGAATTCGGTTCGCTTTCTTTCGGTTGAATAGATCCGATTCGGTGGAAATTTTATTTAGTGTAAGAATGTTGAATGAAATTAGATAAGAACTTGAAGAGAGAAAAATTGAAGAGAAGAAAGTTAATAAAACAAATATAATTTGTCTGAATAAGTTTTAAAACACCAAGAGGAAGAATTGAAGAAGTAGAATTAAGGAAGATTGAATCGGAAAAAGCAGCATCAGCTGCAAATGCTGCAGAAGCCAAACAAGGAGGACCGATGAACACCACACTTCAAAGGAGGAATGAATCCAACGGAGAGTTGTGTAAGTCTCAAATTACGGAAAATGATAGAAGCAACAAGAGACTACAGCAATCGCCTGCTTATGGAGACGCGGAAGCAGCAAAGAAGACTAGTGATCAAAGGGAAACCCTAAAAGTTCCTCAGAAGGGGAAGGTGTTGAAAAGTTAACATGAACTTTATCTACAACATTACCGAAAGATTTAGATGAAATAGAATTGTATTGAAGTCGAACAAAACAAAATAGCTTAACAAAGTAGTAGTTCTAGAGGGAAGATGAACATAACCAAAGAAGGATTATTATGTACTCGAAGTAAAGATGGAAAAAATATTAGAATCTGAGCGAAGGAATTATGAATAGGAAAAGAAGCAACTGAAGTAAGATTTGTTAAGCATGAAGAGGACCATCTCTCAAGGAGACATAGACAAAATTTCCCAGCGGGACCGTATAAGGTTCCAGGAGTGCTAAATCAAAGCATGAAATTCATAAAATTCAGATACGAAAGTTTGAGAGCAGCAAGAATACATTGGAGATTTGAAAGAATAGAGGAAGAGAATCAATATCTAAGTAAAGGGAATTATTAGCGGAAAACAAAAATATATTGCTGCAGAAGCAAAGCAATCAGAAAACCTAGACAAGGTTACTTCGGGAGATGAATATAGTGAAAGAGAAAAAGCGAGATTTGATAGAGCTGAAAGAGAGAATGGAAGATTTACAAAAATAGGAACAATTGCTAATAGAAAAAATAATTCTAATAAAACTATTAGAATTTCTCTCAACCTCTTCGGAAACTCTGAAAAAAGGGGGTAATCTCTGAGAGGCAACACAAAATTAAAGAAAGTAAAAAGATGAATAAACGCTTGCTATATATAAGGGTGAAGGATAAATAATGACCCAACTGAAAAGCAGCTGGGTTTGTGAGATAAACCTTGAAAATGACAAAATCAGAGCTAAAATTTTCACTGGTAAAAACACAATGATCATGCAGGTGGAAACCAAATTGGATGTAAATAGAATCATCAATAATGAAAGGGTAAGGGAACACTTCCAGATAGAAGGAAAAGAAAATCTCACGCCTAATCATATAAACTGTTGACTCGGAATTAACTAATAAAGAAATTGTAAGAAAAGCCGTTCATACAAATGTAGATTAGGGGAAACTGGTTGAAGTTTATGTAAGAGAAACAAGAAGGAAGTTCAGAATTGTACCCAATGGAAAAGGGTGTGCCATGCTTTATGTAAGTATCACAGCAAGCTCGAATAGCTCTACTTAACAGGCCTAGGATATAATAATTATACGAAGCAGTCTATAAAATATTGTTTAAAAGTCACTAGGTGTTTCAAATGTAATTATATTGGACACATTTCGAAGTTCTGCGATATTCCCGAGCTTTGTTCCCACTGTGGAAGTAAGGGGTACAAAAGGGACGAATTCCCTGAAAAGGATCAACCCAGGACATGTTAACCACGCATTATGAGGAAAATTAAATGCAAAAAAAAACTGATCAAAAATGTGCAGCCCACAAAACCTTCTTGTGAGGATAGTAAGCAAGACCAACTATCGCTGAAGCACTAGATAACCTTACTAAACACGATACCATATGGTTGAAGGAGATCACATAGTTACATAAAAAGCAACTAGAATTTTTCAAAATGTGATTAGATGACGCCTACGAAACACAAAACAGAAAATTCGCGAGCAATCACAGAAGGAATTTTGAACATTGAGGAGCCGGACCAGATAGATACGCATTTTGTAAACCCGAAATTATCAATCTTTCTCAGCGGATTAGCTCCACCGCTTTTAGAATCACATAATAACTTAACCTAAAAACATGGACAATTTAAAAATTAAGAGGAGTAATGGAACAGAATTAATCATCATGTTTTCGAAAAATAAATTTGATTGTAAATTAGTTCATATTGAATCATCAAAATAGAAATTCCTACAAGACCTGTAAGATACAGTAGAACAATTACAATAAATGAAATTACATAAAATTAAAATAAAAAAGCAGTGTTGTGGGACTACAGAAACATGAACCAGAAGTGGTATTGGCGATGTTTTACGATTATAACAAGTGTGAAAATAAGTGAATATTTTAAAAATGTATCTAAATGAGAAAAATTGTTCTAGAAAATACTAAATCGTGATGAAAGCAGTTTTATCATATTCTATACTCCAAAAAATGAAAAAAATGAGATTTAGATTTCTAGATCGGGCAGAGGGAGCAACCGTGGGTGGGATGAATAGATTAATAATAAACTTTCATGAAGCAGATGCAGACACTGAAATTGAGAAAGAAGAAACCCATTGGCTGACGAAAATAAAATGATCAAATAACCATCGCAGCTGAGAAGGGAAGGCAGCAAATAATCGATTTTAAGAAGCTAGGAAAATCCTAATTGAGGATAAGACTATCTCTGATTCTAAAGAAGACAGGATGCGAAAAGTTGTTACTGGTACACAAACAAATAACAAATAAATTGAGCAACTGGTTTTCATGGTGCCTGATAGGGGAAAGGCCAACATTGGCCGACCAGGTACCATCGGCTGAAGAGGACGAGGAAAACAAAGAAAATTCAGTAGTGGATTACAAGGATCAGATTGTTCAGAGAAAAAGCACACGAAGATATGATATCTGAAGGGGGATATGTGTGGGGTGGTACGGGTGGATCCGTATACAACAAAATACATTTAATTGAACGTCCACAATAGAGGAAACTAGGTGCAAATTGGCATTACATGAGGATCCGCATATCCTGATCGTTGCCCAGAGGCATATTGCACGCAGGATGTATGAAAATGGAGATATGATTACTTTCCCCATACCAGGTGCTGTTGATTTGATTTCTCTTAAAATACATAATCTGCCGACTGAACAGGGACAATTATTAGAACTGATAGATGAGGTCTTCCTACGCCGGGACGAATACTTAAATTTGAAAGAGGTGTACAATGATTTCGTGAAAGGCACTTTGTAGGGTGTTGCTGGATCAAAACGAGTCCTGACCGCATTGCTATATGCATCCCAAATAGCAAATTTAAAATGCGGCCTGAACGATGCTTCGTGCTGCAAATAAACTCGCAAGGTTCCCGGATTGCCACAGCTGAAGCAATGAGACTAGATGGGGAAATAGAAACTGATGCCCTGTGCATTCATGAACCGTATCGGATGAAAGAGAAACTGATATGTGTTCCATCAACAACACAGACGGCTGGAAGAGACAACCAGAAGGCGGCAATAGTAAATGTTAATAAAGATTTTTAAATAAGTAAAATAACACAACAAACAGATGTGCATATTTCCTGAGTAGAGCTATTGAAATTGTTTTGGAAAGGTTATACTAATTACTTCGATTTAAATACCACCATTCTTGAATAAATTGGAACAAAAATAAACACATATCAAAATCAAAATCTCATAATAACTATGGATGCAAATGCGAAGTCTCAACTTTGGTACAACAATATTGAAAATGACAGAGGTTGAGGAAGGGGTGGATAACTGGAAGATCTGATATTAACGCTCAATGTAATAGTTGTAAACACGGAAGGACAACCGTCTACCTATAGAAATCGTGCTGGGAAAAATCAAATGTCAATGTAACACTGATTACACATAGCCTATTTAACAGATTTCACAAAAAGGAAGATGACTATAACAGTAGCGATCACAGCGAAATAAATTTGATCTTTTAATTTTAGTAAATACAGCACGGGGCCTGCTGAGGATGAGGACTCCTTTAAATATAACGTTAAGAAAATGAATTTGTATAAATTTCAAAATAATTTAACTCTTCCAGATACACTAATTGGAGCAGAAGTTGATCAAATTAAAATGTAAGTTGAAGAATCGATTGAGGCTGCATATCCGCCACGGAAGAGGGCCAAAACTTATACCACAGTCCCTTCGGATGTCATGAACTGTAAAACTGAGGAGAATTGCAAGGGTTAAGCTGAAAAGTTATCAACAGATACTGGACCCGAAGCTTAGAAGTAAGAAGATAAAGTATTACAGATTAGCTAAAAAGGAATTCAAAGAAAAATAGATATAACAAGGAGATATGGGACATTAGATGTATGGGGCTCATCATAAAAACTATGTATAGACAAAGATGTACGAACGACACTAGCAACTTTAAAAATATCCGATCGAACCTTTAGTGAAGCTAGAAAGAGTCGGCGAGTCAATTATTGGAAGAACTAATACCAAAAGGTCAGGATGAAGTGGATACTGAAGAACAACAACAAGATTAGAGAGAAATTGAAAACATTACGTAATTGATTGAAATAGGAAGGAAATACGAAATGAAGGAGTTTCTGTTTTAAAATGTTAAAGTTAAAATGACTATTAAGACTCTAAAATACATGAAATCTCCGGGCTCAAATGGTATAAAATCTGAAATATACAAAGGTACCTATGGATTCCGTACCTGGTAAGGGTACCTGAGATATTGGAGGTTCCCGATCAGATGGAAAGAGGCAAATCTAATATTTTTTTTCAAAAGAGTTAGGAAAACCAACATCCAACCCAAGATCCTACAGACCCATCTCCCTTCTAAATTTGCTATTTGCGAGATAAAAATAATAAATATGTTGTAAACAGCCAGAATTGGTTTAGAAGAGGATCAGATCAAATTTATATTTAGAAAAGATAAATGTATCCAAGATGTCCTAAATAAATTCTGTGATGGTGTGAAGGCGGCGGATAGTAAATATATGATTGCGATCTTTAATTACATGAGAGGGTCATTCAGCAATCTATTGTGGCCAGTCTTATTTGTAAAATTAAAACAATAGGTGTTCCGGACTATTTGATAAGGGTAATTGGGGACTATTGACGAAATAAATTAGTCAACCTGTGAGCTCCTGGGTAAATGTTAATAAGACCGATTAAGAGGTGTTCGCACGGATCGGTATGTTGGCCGATCTTCTGAGATGTCTGCATTAATCGCTGCGTAAAAATGATTAATGAAGTGGAGGAAGTCACATCTGCCATAGTTTATGCTGATGACATCGACAACCTGGCGGAAACCTATTTAAAAAGGGAGATATAAAATAAAGCAAAGGCGATATTACCAGCCGTAGGTACATGATGTGAAAATAATAAGCTGGCTGTTTCGGATGAAAAACTCAATCTATGATCCTTAAATGATAATTAGATGAAAATACTGTAATTAAATATAATAATCAAAATCTAAAAAGAGAAAAAACATTAAACTCTCTTGGCATAATACTAGATGAGAAACTAAACTTTACAGAGCACACTGGAACCAGAAAATACAAAATAATTAAAATTGGCAAGAAATTAACAACTTTTGCAACGACGAAATTTGGGTTGCCCTTAAAGTGCAAAAGATATATCACAATCAGATAATCTATTTCATTGTTAAATATGGTGACAGCGTATGGGCGCACAGGCTGACAGAATATAAGAAACTTGCGGAAAACTGAGTAGTGCACAAAGAACTGTATTACTAAGAATGTCCGGAGCGTTGAGAATCAAACCTGGGGTGGTTCAAAACGAAATCTGCACCTGGAGGTAATTAAGCCTGCAGTTATATATTGCATGAAAAAGAAAAAAAATGGTTAGAACTAATGAAATATTGGAAATTTTCCCAAATACAAATTAAGAAATAGAAGAATAAATTATAGCAAAATGACATCAGTATTGAAAGAACAAAAACAAATTAAGAAGACTATTTTTGGCAACATAGACAAAATATCACAACGGTTAGAACGGCGGGAGTGGAAACCAGGCAAGGGTGCGATATATTTCCTAAGTAGCCATGGATCATATATTTAAAAATTGTTCGAACTTTCCTAACATAGACTGCAGTGTGTGAGTGTGATGGAAATCTGCTCTGGGGCACTTTGTCCTCGGTGCCCAGAATAACATATTAATTCAGAGGGATTAATAATTCAATAAATTGTTGATCTAAGACAAGAGCTACGAAATAGAACAATATAACCATAATGGAAAATTAAGATCTTAGGAATTGCCTGGATCCGCTCTCGACAAAGATCTCTCACATTTGTAAGATGAAATATATACATTGAAACTAAACCGCCGTTCAATATATCATGATATCAGCTAAGTGAATTGGGACAACAGAATCAAGCAAACTGTAAATAAACATATATTTATTTTTAAAATCGTACTTTTGTCGTGTTGTGTCGTGCCGCGTCGTGAATATGTGTTCTGGCGTGAGTACGGAGTGAATGCTACTCGTCGGAAACAGCATAGACAGATTAGGGGGCACACGCGAACTTTGTGGACTGACCATCTTCTCCACAGCCATGGCCTGCCAGTTAACCATCAACCGGAGGATAATAAAAATAACCTGCAAATTAAGTGAACTGGCACGTTAACTAAACAATTGAGAATTCAAGAAAACAGTGATGTTACCCCCAGAAAACTTGCAAACTTGCAGTTAGGACGGCAGGGGGCTCTGGATGGAAAGTAAAAACTGCAGTGGAAATAATTCTGTTACGGGAGTACGCGTGTGAAAATAAGTGTAGTGCGGGTCGTAGATGTCATGAATTGGAAGGGAGAACAGGAGGAGTCCCTGAAATAAGTCCGAGTATCAGGAGGAGTAAAACCGCTGCCCAGGGACCTGAATCAACTTGGCCGGTTCTGCAACGATGGATGTGTGTGTGAATAATAGGATGAATTCAGTGTTGTGTTGTACAGTTACAATGTTGTGGCTGTAACTGTATAATGTAATTGTTATAAATAAAATTAATTATTTAGTTAGTATATAGGGTAAGTAACTGCGATTGGAGGGAAGTATATCAATAAAGTTATATTTGATACTTTCAATATAGACAAAACAAATATTTGTAATAGAAGTAGAAATTGAGAGGAAGTATGAATAGATATAGGGACTCATATCAGTAAACCTATAAACAATACAATAACTTAAATTGAAATACTAATAATGAGTGTGACTGAGAGAGTGAAACATAAAAACAAAAGGAAACACTATAAATATATTGGAAGTAATTGAAATAAAACATTATGAAATCAAATGAATAAACAATAAATCAAACAAGATAAATAAATAAACATGAGCAAATTCGAACCAAATAAGAAGGGACTTATACAATCTTTGATAATATATATAGAATATTTAACTCGAGTCTTTATGTACAACTATGTACTGTATAATATAAGTAAAAAAATAAAACTAATTAAACTCCCCCAACTCAAGGGAATAAGGCCCAGGTTTGTTCACCGCGAACTGAACCTTAAGAAAAATTCCCCCAGCCCTCCCGTATATTGCCTTTTTATGACATTTTTTCCTTGATAACATACAGAGAAAACACGTATTATCGCCCCCGTGCCTAGACACCGAGCAGAATCCAATACAGATTCCTTGTGCCTTTCAGGTACACGAAAACTGTTGTGCCAAGAAGGCTAAGAGTTGGGGAGGCGAGGAGGGTCCCCAAATATCAAAATGATGTTCATTTCATAAAGATTTTCTCGTGACTTCGCGGTTCTGTCACGAGGTAATCTCAAGAGTTATATTTCATTGTCGTATATCGTTCGCATTGTTAGAATGTTGCTTTTTCATACTTATCAAATATAAAAGGAATCAAGAAAGTTTTGTCGCTTTTAGTGGAGGTCTGTGTTCAATTGGTCCTCACACGGTGAGTTGAATGCGAATGGAGATCAACTGAAGGTCAGTTTTTGGTGTGGGTATAGCCAAAATACTCCCTGGTTGTGGCAGTTCAGTTACACCGTGAAAGTGCGCAAGGACAGAGTGAACATGGGACCTCAACAGAACTTCATAAGAGCGTGTATGCTGTATGAGTTCAAACTGGGGTCAAACGCATCTGCAGCGGGGCGGAAGGGGCCTTTGGTGCGGGGTGTCGTGACTACGTGGACAGTGCAGCGGTGGTGTAAAAAGTTTAAGGACGGTGACGAGACACTCGAAGACGCACCACGTGCAGGAAGACCAGCACAGGTACCAAATGAAGATCTTCAGGCAGCAATTCAGGCTAACAGTGGCCAGACATGTGATGACATTATTTGACTCCGGGCCAGAAGGCAACGCGAGCAGACACCTGTGTTGCTTTGCTGTCTCGTCGGAGTAATGGGCCATTTCTTTGCAGTGTGTTGACATGTAATGAGAAGTGGGTCCTGTACGAAGCTCCACGGCGCCGTCATCATTGTTAAGCATCCCATGAACCGGGTCCAAAACAGCTGAAACCAGCACTGCACCAGAAGTAGGTCCTCCTGTGTGTTTGGTGGACTGCTCGCGGCGTCGTGCATCGGAAACTGCTACCAGCTGGCCAGAGCATCAATGCAACTGTGTACTGTCAGCAGTTGAGCCGTGTTCAAGAAAAACTCAAAACTCTGGAACCAGCACTTCTGAATCGCAAACACTAAGAACCACGTGGCTAAAATGACCCGGGACACCATTCTACTCCTTGGATGGGAGACACTATTTCATCAGCCATACTCCTCGGACATTGCACCGTCCGATTTTCACGTGTTCCATTCCTTGGACAATCACCTTAGAGGACGCAAGTTGAAATCCCTAGTAGAGGTGCAAAATGCACTTGATACCTTCTTCGCTTCACGGCCCACCAAGTTCTAACGCGATGGAATCCATGACCTTCCAGGACTTTGGCAGAAGGTCGTCAATGCTGGTGGGGACAATTTTTGATCTTCCAGGTACGTCTTAGGTGATCTATCGATGTTCGAAAGTGGTGGGTGAAAAAGCTAAAGAACTTTCTTGCTTACCTTTATACATTTTTTTGTAAACTTAATGTTTGAACTTTTCTATCTCCAAAACGAGATCACGTGGAAACATTTCCTGTGTAGGATGTGTAGATGTATTGATTGACTGTGGTTTATGAGCATTTAATTTTTTTCAATAAACACTTTTCTTGTAATTAGGTAAAACTGATATAATGTTCGCTCTCAATTGTCGCGGCGTATTTCAATTTATAAAAATGAGTAGAAAGATCCTGAAGTCATGTTTACTATCAGTTCTTTTTACATTAAGATACAAAAAATAACTTATCTGACATGGTAAAGTTAGCTGTTGTTCCATTTTCTCTATGGCAGCTCATGGAAAATGGCAACGTTGCCACATCACCGACCGCGTTTTGAATTTTATTTGCTGTAACTATGCAGTGCAAGAAAGGAGTTTTCCGAATTGTTTTGTTCAGTTTTATTTACATGCTGATTTTACTATTGGAGGGGTAAAGGTCACCTTATTTTAGTTACATATCTACGTTTGCAACATGCCTCATTTTCGAAGTTTTGAAAAGTTCATGGTTATTAAAGCTCGAGCATTACAGTATTTGACGCATAGAACGAGTAAGTTATTGCATATCTCATTTAGTAAATCGTACAGCTTGTGTCTTGATGTTAGTGAGCGAACAGTGAAACGCGTTATAAAGTAACAGCGTGACAATGGGAACTTTTCTTTATTATATATCTTCCTTTATTATATACTTTTGAGATTCAACAGTGTTTACTTTTAGGAATGACCGGAACCTCGAGTGTAGATGCCACAGCACGAAATATACGACACCGAAATCTTCCTAAAAATAGTAATAACATATGGACATAGTCTAATGTCACCAGAAAATAAATACCGTCATTGAAAACCTATTTTGCGATAATTTAATTTTAGAAGTATTAAATAGGATAAGAAGCATTAAACTATTTAAAAAATTTAAAAATCAAGTTCCGTACTTCTCAAGGAATCTCATGAATGACGATATCGGTATGTTCAAACCACACGAACAAGATCAAGTCGCCGGGTTCAAATTAGAACACCAGGTAAATAGGGTCAAGATTCAAGCATTGAGTCGTCGAGTCAAAGTCAGTCTAGTCACTTGGTTCAAGGTGGAGTTTTGTATTAAGACTGGGTCAAGTTTCGAACTGTGTCCCCGGGTCAAGTATGTTCGGGTAGCATTTCAGCTCTGCCGTATACCTCGCGATAATAGAGCAGTTCGTTATGTTGAAAACATTGTTCCTTGTAAAAATCAGTAATACTCATTTCAAGGGAAAAATGTGTTATTTCTTCAATTCGTTTGTGGCTTTATGCTACTTTTGCTCATGAAGGAATAATGAACACACGGCAACGCGGTACGAGACGGGCTTCACAGCACTGCCAAACTGACAGTTATTTTATATTGTTTCTCTATATTTTATGTGCGGATTGCAACATGGCTTTCCGTTTACCGTACTTAATATTTTAGACTAACAAATTTATTTTAAATCCAATACTATAATCGATAGAAAACTCTTCGCTAAAACTATAAATGTATTTAACTCTAGAGTTTCAAAACTTTTGAACTGTGCTATGTACGTTATTCTACCTATACCGAGAAAAGAGATCATAGCGTTACACCTTCTATTTAATTGCAAGGAACGTATTAACTGAAGCTAAGATTTTCACAAATTACAGCCAATAGGTGCATCTACATATCGCACACACGAAATTCTTCCAAATGTTCTAATTTCGGAGATACACTCGTATAAACATTGAGTTTCAAAAAAAATATATTTAGAAAATTGCACTTTTTCGCTAATTTGTATTTGTCCCAACACCAATTACATAGGAAAATTGTATTTGTCCAGTATAAAAAGGCAACATTCTAACAATTCCAATGAGGTACAAAAATCCAATAAAAGTTCTGAGATTAGGTCATGGCAGAACCGCGAAATCAGGGATAGTCTAATTTAAATGAACACTACGTCCAAGAAGATGACTGAGGTTTCGTTGGAAAGGTCTCGCCAGTGAATTTAAACTCATATGATCCATTGAGATCGTAGTGGCGCCTTCCGAGTTTGGGGGAATGATTTGGTGGTTGATATGTGTTTGGAAAGGTCTCAAAAAGAAGAGTTGAAACCCGTTAATTTCAACCTGATCCCAGAGGCGGTTTCTCATCTCTGAGTCCAGCTTTGAAATTACTACATTTTTGAAGCTGGATTATGTTTAGGAGAATTGGTATCAGCAAGCCAAATTGAAACCCGTATCATTCATTTCGATTTCAATTACAATCATTTCAGTTCTCAGAGCTAAGGCAATTTTCAACTAAGGTGCTACTACGGCCTCAAAGGTGCTTTTGGGGTCTTTGGAAAGCCTTGTTGAGGTAAGTGATACTTGTATCATTTATCCAAATCAGAGGGGCAGTTCCTGAGATGGATGAAGCTGATGTTAGAAAGGTAGTTGAAGTATTATTAGAAAGGTGTAGCCATAATTTTCCCAACGAAACATTGTTCATCAAACTAGGATGTTAACTACTGAAGAGGCAAATGTGCAAAGCCTCCGATTCGGCTCCGGCTCAAGGTTTTGCCTTTAGCAGTACATGCTGTGAGAACTTATAGAACAGCGCTGTCCGTTCCTCCCTTGACAATTTTCAAGTAATGAACTACTATTACTAAGATGGTGGTTTAGATGAGGCTTTGCAAAGCCTCGAGAAACTAGTAGAAACCAGTATAGATCTTACTCATTAAAGTGGCATTGCCAGATATAGATAAGAAATTACTAAATTTGGAACTACCAAATCTAGGAAGGTGGAAAATCCTCAGCAAGGTGAGTTCAAAACCATATCAATCATACATATCATCCGCCCACTTTGCTAATTTCAAGATGGGTGTAAGTTCCAAATTCGGAACTACTGGAGCTAAGAAATTGGTGTGGTTGAAGTGTTCTTGGAATTTGCAGCAAGATGAGTTAAAACACGTATAAATATTTACCTAGATCCTTGAGTCGGTCTCCAAGATCCGTTGAGAGACATATTTCAGAGTTTAAAATCACTAGGGTTACGAAAGTCGTCAGGTGTTTTAGGAAAGGTTTCAGACATACGAATTCAAACCTGTATAAATGTTTTCAAATTTGCTAGCGCTGTGATAAGCAAATTATTAAAATGATATTGATTAAGTTTATGCTAGTTAGACGTTACATTTTTAAATAAATTTTACGCTAAACATTTAAGTAATTTCGAACTAGAAACAATAGCAATAGGAAGTAACATTTTTTTTTTCTATTTTTTATCGCAACCGTTTAAAAGGGGAAGCTATAGAGTTTATCCTGTTTGTTCGTTCATATAACCTTAGATCTCAAGAACTAAAAGCCAGGCAGACATGTGCTATATATCGCTGAATTCGTCATGATGTAGGAGGATGGGCAAATTACAAATGTGACTGTAAATTGACAGGTACTTTACACTTGCTTAGCTTTCTCCACTCCGTTAATGTATTTATATAAGGAAGCCACTATCCTCCTAGAACTCAGATACTGCATGCCAGACAAAGATGAGCGATAGAAGTTAGAATTCTCCGTGGTCTGAAAGCGTAATCAATATTATAACTTTGAATATAAAGGTGGCAGGTCCTTTTAAATAGGTTATCTATCTCCGTCTATGTCCTTAGATTTCAAGAACTACACATTAGAGAAAGATGAAATATACTCGACGTAGTGTGAAACAGTAGATGAAATAAATACTTTCATTTAAAGGTGGCGGGTCGTTCTAAATCTCGTAGCTTTCTCAGTCCTTTTAAATCCCCTAACTTTCTTTTCGATACCCCTGGATGTCAGAAACTACGAACCGCACTGTGATGAGCGATACACGTTGCATTGGTCGTTGTCTGAATCTTTTGGGCAAAATATCAGTTTGACTATACAAGTGTCACTTAAAACGCTCCGTTTTCTCCAGATGTGAATACTAGAATTCATGAACTATAAATAAGACAGAGATGATTCAAAACTTTGGATTCCTTATCGTTTAAAAGAGTGAGGAAAAATATGACGTTGATACTATTTTAGGGTGTTAGCTTTGAAAGGAAAACTTCACATTATACGGCCGTTCTTTTGTTTTGTCTATAATTCTATGACAGGGCTTGTTATGTAGGAAGTTTTTGTGGATAGATTTCATACAACTAAGCGAAAATAAAATGTACATAAACAATATTTACCACATAGGGTTGTATTTTCGTCATCGTTGTCCCAACAATCCTCAATTCCATTGCATACAAGTTCATCTGAAATGCATTCTCCAGAATTGCACAGGTATTCGAACTCCCCACAAGTATTGCGTGCTACAAAACAAAAAAGAAGTAATATCAGTCAATTTGATGTATAGTACGGATAAAATATATAGTTATATCGTTAATTGTTATTGCTTATTATGTTTTTGTACTGAGAAAAAAATCACAAATGAGTAATCTACACAGGTTTGTAACAATCCTTTTCGATGTTCTAAACATAGATATCATGTTCTTTTTTAAATATGTCGCTTGTTAGTTGTATATAAGTGATACAATTTTTTTTAAAAATATTTCAATACTAATTATAAAATGAATAAAATACATATAAATCCACTACACAAAATATCATTTTGGCATGACTTTATTCGCTCTTAATATTGCTTGAAAGTTTAAAGTAAGTAGAATGCATATTTATCTGATCAGAAGTTTCACTATGTTTGTTGTGGCGAAGTTTTTTTATTATAACAAAATATTAGTAAGTATATGGTAAATTATATTCAATTTTTTTCTTACATTCAAGACCATATTTCGGTAACTGATAAACTGATAAAATAAAATGCATTGCAAAAAGAAAGTTCACCTGGGAATAACGAAAGAGGAAAAATTCCGGTGTGGTTTAACTTGGTCGGGACCGCCATATTGAAATTGCTGGTCTTAGCTTTTTCATAGGAAACGACATATATATATATATATATATATATATATATATATATATAGCAAACCACATATATAGTGATATGAATGGGTTCTCACTATACAGTGAACGATCATTGTGTAGGTTCTCAGTGCGATCATGATCATATAAAATCAAGGCCCTAGTAATATGGCTTCTATGTTTTCTGCTGCTTCTTTCTGAACATTTCCAAAAAGAGAATGATGAAAATTTATTTCAAGGTAAAATTAATATAAATATTTTTTTTCGTTTTAAAAAATAAGCAAGTTTGATATATAAAGAATTTTACAAGTATTTGATATCTGGGAGTTTCAATAATGCTTTTCATTTAGAGTGGAAACATATGTTATTCTTATTTCTTTCTCAGGAAAATGTATTATAATGTAGTTATCATTAAGGTTAACAATTATGTAGCAGTTATTAATTCTGCAACAATAACAATGTTTTTGCGATGCAGTTGATTATACTAAATTTATTCTAATACAGTTTTCAACTTGTAAATAACTAATTGTTGCCGAAAGTGAATATGATCATAACACAAACCCAATAGCACATAGATGCTGAATATACGTTGATTAAACGTTTGTACGGAACGTTCTCTTAACTTTGAAAATATACCGAAATGCCCGCCTGCTCAACGGTTTATTCGACGTTGAATAATGGTTGAGAAGAAACGATGGAGAAAATAATTCAGTTAGGCAAAACAGAGAATTGGTGCTGTCTATTGGTATAAACACATTTAGTTTCATTTTATTCTTTTTTTATTATATACGGAGCTAATTTTTCAATAGTAAATTATCCAACCGCGGCTTTGGGATTCGAAGCACTCGTTCTGCACTCGTCGTTGGTAGACCGACATGTTGACTACTCGTTCATGGATCCACCTTTTTGTATCATTTTTTTTAATTAATTAATTTAATAACAACACAATTTACATCAACAACCTCCTAACAATCTCAATGTAACACAATTTGAACAAAATACTCAAAGCAATTTAAGGAAACATTAATATCGCTTATATCCAAACAGCTTATATTTAATATAATGCTTTATAATATTGAGCAAAAGACTTTGACTTATGCAGTTTTGGATAGCTCGTATGAGATTACAAAACATACCAAATAAACCAGTCATGGTCTCTAACATTATTTTCTTTATTGCGTAAAGCGTATGAGCAATGAACCATATTGAGAATTTACAGGGAGTCGGTGGAAAATATCGAAAACAAGGTTTATTAAATGTATGTTTACAATCAAATCTCGGGTGTTTACAGGTCTATATACCTGTTAATATTAGGTGTTTATTTGCACACGCAATTAGATTCTGAAATAAATCTTGTTGCTGATCATTCGTTCTACACACATCCAAATGAGTTATATCTTCTGATTTCAAATTTGACCCAAATGGGTCAAAGTTATAACATTGTTTATACAACCAAAAATGAAGCTAATTTTCTACTTTAATTTACCTATATTTTGACAAATTTATGTTAGTCCTCTCCTAAACTAACCACAATTGTTGGCAATTTGTGTTCTTCATTCCTCATTAAAAGGGATAAATGACTTTAGCAGCAAAATCTCCCATACTTCTCGATCACTGCACAAACTGAATCAACATAAATATGAGTAAACATTTCGAGAGGGCCGCCGATCGATGAAATATGAATTGGCGGCGAATCATCAGTTTAATGCAAAACAAACAAGCAGGCATTATACCAAATGTTATTTCGGTGAATTCATAAAACTTAAATCAATCTATGGGCTAGCATGCCCTGAGCATATCACTGGGGTTACTCCAAGTTTACTCCCCTTATTAAATTGTATTGTATAACATTAATCACGGGGTGCGTAGCAATTGTTTATTCCATAAAAAGTACCCAACGTATTTATCGACTTGCGCCCAAAATCACTGAGTTAAAGGTCATTTTTGAGAATTATAATACAACTTGCTCAGAATGAAGGTGCTAACAAAACGAGCTATATCGAGTAAGGATAATAAACAGTTTACTATTATATTAGATCCTTCTTTCATCAGATTGCAAACGAGCACAAAGCTCACCTTCACGTATACCAAAATCACTCAAACAGCCCAGAAAACAATGACATAAACAAGAGGGAAAAAGGGGGGGGAATCTCCTCACTACAAAGACTGGATGCAGAACTCCCTCCGCATATCAATTAATTATTTATTCTACGAGTTAATTTATCTCTCCCACGTTTTTTATAACGAGAACTAAAAAAATCCCTCGCCTCTGTTTGTTTTTACATGGTTATTCCTATAAGGGCCTACCGCTACAGTATCTCCGTCTTCCTATTCCATCGCCAGTTCTTCTTCCCTTGTGGAACCACGATCCTGGAATAGGTGTTGTTATTGTGTTGTGTACGCTGCCGCTTGTCTTCTCTTCAAGAGGAACTTCATACAAATTTGTAGCATTATCTTGAAGCTCACTATTACTTCCTTCTCCTCAACACCTTTTCCCTTCGTCCAAAATAGGGTGTGATTCACTAATAGAATCGGAACTCAATTGTGCTTCTTTTTCAAAACTTTCTCACCTTTGTTATTAACAGCAGAAAAATGTTAATCTACACCCAACACACTACTATTTTGGTTCCATTGTCCTTGAACCGGCGCCCACTGCAGGCTCAGCTGATAAGGTTATTACGTCACCCTCACTAGATCATCTTTCCCTGTTGCTCTGAGAAACAGTCAGAAAGGTAGAAAAGTTAAATAGAAAACGTCTTTCAGGTTGTTACAATTTCGTTCGTCACTGTGACAGAGAGGCCACGTAGATTTACACTATAGGCATTATACATTACCTGAATAATATATTGGCCTAGTCTTCAAAAATGAGGAACTGGTTCCTTCAAGTTCGAAAAAAATAAATTGCTTACCATTATATACGATGTATCTAAAGTTCTTGTAAAACACTTCTGGACTCTCACAATCTAACTAAATCCTCAACATTTTGACTGTATAGTATAGGCCCCAAAAATGTGGTTGTCTGAAATGTCTATCGGCACGCGTGATTTATATCTCGCATTTCCCGCAGTAAACACTACCTTTGCGCTGTTTAATAATCTCGTCATATTTCTCCCTATGGTAAACTTGTGAACGGTAATTACATAATTCTATCGCGATAATCTCATTTTCTTTTTATTGCATATTTTCAAAAAAGGTTTCTTGCAAATCTGCAATATAAGGCCGTTTAGATAACATCCCGAAATATGTTTGTATTGTATTTTCTCGTATCGTATTTAGTATCTTGAAACACTTATGCCACTATCTATTCAAGTTCACCAAACACTAAACAACTAGTAGTCATTCACGTCGAATAATGCAACCAGAAAACCACCATAGCGCCCGCTCAGCTACAAGAGAGATAAACTCCATGCTCATTTCCAAACTGCAAAACTGACCTTGAGAGTGCACTATCATTTTACTGTATGTTTTAACAGGTAGTCTAGAATGCAGTTGCTACGTCATGTATGCTCACGTTATACTTTTGTTCTTTCTATTTATACGCATCTTTTGTTTAACACTTTGACCATCGCTGCACTATTAATTTTATATTTCTAAAAAAATGTTATACGTTGCCTCATAAAAACCCATATAAAGCGAAATCTATGCCATAGTTGAAAACACTTAACATTAACGCCCTCTTAACGAAATTAAATGGTCGATGAAATATTGTTTAAAATTTATTATGTTTTCAACATACAAATGAGAACATGAAAAATGTAGTTATTTTAATTGTATTTGCTTTGGATTATAATGTTTAAGCGATTAAATTAGAAATACACATGTGGAACGAAATGTGTAAGATAGTACAAAATAAAGTTGAAAACACGTCCTATCAACAAAACTGTATCTTCATTGATATGTAGTTTAGCAACCATTCAGTTTTTAACGTGCACATGAGAACATAAGAATTATTGCGTCATTCAATTATCTTTTAGTGTTATTTTTGACATAAAATTAGTAAGAAACGCATTGAACAAAATCTATACAATAGTTGAAAATAACATTTGAATACACGTTGCATTAACCTCTTATAAACGCAATACGTCTTTGTTGAAATATGGCTTAAAAATAAATGTATTTTTTAACTTATAACGGTTAATCAACTAAATGAACCTAAAACGAACGTTCAAAACACGCATGTGTACTACTGGGGAAAGGAGATCATTGAATTCACTACTTAGTTTATGAACGTCCTTCATATGATTTATTTACTTAATTTCTAAACAGAACTAACCACAGCATATTTAAATATTTTAAAATTAACTCATACATAGATTTTACAAGATACCTTTAGTTTAACCTTTTACATGTCCATTGAGTAAAACGATGATAAATTATACATCAAGGATCTAGCATACTAAGTTGTCATAGCTCAGTTGCCTAATTATCGGCTTCCAATTTGGGAAGTTCTGGGTTCATTACTAGCAGTCTCTTCAGTGAGGTCTTATTCTCAGTTCTTTTCTTAATAACGATAGCAAAAAGTTTTGAATTGAACGTATAATTCGAAGAGAGACTCGTTCCCGCTTATTTTATCCTTCATTATCCTTCCAGGAGCCATATACGATCAGAACACCATAAGGAAACTAATATTTATCACTCAGGCGATTGAGATTACATGAAGCAAAATCAGTGTCCCCTAAGACGATGTATCTTGTTTTAAATCGTTTCATCGTTTCGTACTCTCTTACAAAAATACTTTGATAGCTGCGGGGATATGTTTTTTTTTAATAATTGTGAATTAAGTTGTCTTTATGTCCTTAAGCAACTTTTATTCAGGTCATAATCTTATGTGCTTCAATGTAAAATTAATAAAGAGATCACGACCTTAGAACATCCCATATCGTGTTCATTTATGGCTTCACATTTGATTCTATATGCAACTTGTAGTTTTCTTATATTTTATCTACACATTAATTTATTTCATAGAATAAAATTATTAACATGTTGAAAATTGCAAAGCAAACTTTATCTGTGCTTGTTGGAGATACAGTAGCATCCTCCCATATGCCATCAACATGATCCCAAATGCAATAATAACACAGTGCTAGAGCACTCACTTTCGGTAAATATTCCTTGCTCGTTTATCTGTTACCGAAATAACTATTGATCTTTTTTTGTTTTTTCAATACATTATTTATTTACAAAATCTTAAATTACGATAGCTCACCTTGTAATAACGAACGTTTGTTGACGGCTTCTTTAAATATGGCACCTCTTTCGCCATCCAGGTTTCTACCATAAGCATAACTTTTCTTAAGATTTCTCTTTAATTTTTCAACCAACACCGTATCCTTCTCCTGATTTACTGCTCTTGAAGAATGTTTCTTGTGCTTCAGTTTAAATTGGTTAGCATCAGTGAATGTGAAATACAAAACCAGTGCCAAGAGGCAAAGTGGGAATAGCCTGATTGTCAACATGTTAACCTATAATAGCAAAACAATATACTTGCAGATATCTATGTCAATCTCCCAATAAATGTTTTATTTGGCTAAGCTTAGCATTAAGAACATACACATACATTATATGAAACGCTGCAAAACGAATTTTAGAATACTATCAGAGGTGGCTTGTAGTTTCCTAACTCTATATAAAATATCTCTATATAAAAATGTCAGTCCACTTCCACTAAATTCTTAAAAATGTCGCCCCAAAGGAAGTGGACATAGAATGGCCCAAATGAAGCTAAAAACGAAATAGACTACATGTTATCGAATATTATGATAATTCTGCACGACGTGTCTGTTCTGAACAGTTTCAAATTCTCAAGGATCATAGGATGATGAGAAGTAAGCTGAAACTAAATACTAGACTTCTTCCTTAGAAGTTTATCATTGCAAAACCAAAAAGTTTTAAACCAAGAAAATCTATAAGAAAACAAAGAGATGCGATATAGCATAAAACAACAGATTCTGCACGTTACAAGTGTTAGAAGACAAAGAAATTATCAACACAAGAAATAAAATACGGACTGGGATAATAATGCCGACTGTGTAGGAAAAAGCAGGAAAGAAAGAAAAACACGAAAGGAAAATCTCAGAAGAAACTAAACTCTTGAAGAAAAAAGGCAGAATTGAAAGAAGGTGGGAAGTCACATCAAGATTATTGAATACATAAAGCTAAGTAAAACTGTTAAGAAGACAACAAGAGAAGATGTACATAGATACAACGAAATTCTTATCAGAAATACATCGTGGAACACAAGAGTCTAAAGAAGCCTACACGGCAGCTCATGATAATGATAAAGCAAATAATTTTGCAGTGGGGACCGTAACCAGAAAAAAGGGAACATTTTGAAGTATTTGAACATGTCTACAGAAAACAAATTTACTCCGAACAAGAACTAGGAAAAGGAGATTCAGAAGAAAATTATAAGGTTCCAGACGTAATGAAAGATGAAGTGTATAAAGAACTTCGAGGGATGAAGAGCTGAAAATCGTCAAGAGATTAACTCACAGCAGAGATGTTTAAATGTGGAGGTGAAAAGATAGAAGATAACTTTATTATTCTCAAGGTGCCTGAGGAAGAGAGTTGCAAAATGCTATAATATTGTTTTGTACAAGACAAAAGGGAAATAATGCGCCCAAAATACAGAGCATTTAGTTTATTGTCAGTTTTATTAAAAATGTTCACCGAAGTTACTTTGAATTAATATTGAAGGAGACTTGGATTTTAAGCAGGTAACGGAATAATTCTCATTTCGTTGTGGCACACTGGACCACATACAAGCATTTAATGGGGATATGGAAAGGACTAGTTAATGTAAACTTCCACTAGGTCTAGGATTCATAGATCTTGAAAAAGCTTTCGATTCTGTTTCCTTTTCAGCAGTACTTAATTCACTTGAACATCAAGTCATCGAAAAAACATACATCAAGTTACCGAGAAACATTTATTTGAGTGCCACTTTTGTCA
Source organism: Lepisma saccharinum (assembly GCA_022664845.1). NCBI lineage: Eukaryota > Metazoa > Arthropoda > Insecta > Zygentoma > Lepismatidae > Lepisma > Lepisma saccharinum. The sequence continues at coordinate 57,018 of JAGDQP010006045.1, forward strand.
TTAAACTACATCCAGAGAGTAAAATATTCAAAGTTAAAAAAGGGTAGAGCAATGAGATTCAATTTCTGCAAAATTATTTTCATCAGTCCTGCAGAGAGTATTCTAAAATTAAATGATATGAAATTGGAATAAAACATAATGGCGAAAATTTTCATCATCTACGTTTCGCTGATGATATAGTCATGTTTGCTTCAAGTGCAGAACTACAAACCAGAATGGAGAAACTGAGTATTCAGAGTTCGAAAATAGGCTTTAAAATGAATTTAAGTAAAAGAAAAGTAATGTACGATCAACATGCTGCAAAGAAGAAACATTAACGTAGAGACAATATGCATAGTTGATGAGTATGTTTACCGGCGGTAACTCAAAGCATCGAGTACCAAGTTGACGGACGAAATAAGTAGAAGATGTAAAATGGCGTGAAGCTCGTTTGGAAGACTGCTCTTTATCAAAAACAAACTACCAATGAGACTCAAATGTAAAGTTTATAATCAATATGTCTTACCTGTAATAGTGTATGGCTGCAAAACGCAAACGACTGTGGGATTAAGAGTCAAACAAAGGGAAATTGAGTTATTAGGAATAAGTAGGAGGGAGAGGAAGACAAGTGAATGGATTCATACACAAACGAAAGTAGAAGATTAGATCAAGACCGCGAAGATGCGGAAGTGGATAAGTGCCAGTCACATTCCTAGACGAACAGATCTAAGATGAACAACAAATGTTCTACATTCGATTCCCAGAGATGAAAACGTCCGGGATGACGTCCAAATGCAAGATGAGTAGATGAAATTTAGTGCTTTCCAGGAGTTACATGGATGATGGTAGTAACAGACCGAAATATGTGGAAGGAAAAGGGGAGGCCTGCATCCAGCAGTGGATACAAAACGGCAAAATATGTTGATGATGGTGGTGATGATATGAACAATGTATGTGAGCATGTTTGTGTTACCACTAGGCCAGAAGGGCTTTACCGATTGGATTGATTTTTCAGAGATGATCACACACTGGACCAGAATACAATGTTAACAGCAGTCGTTATCCTCTATTCAAAAGGGCCACCGAAATTTTTTCCACATCGTTTGAGCTAGAGATACGAAATTTGGCATAAATGTGTATCATCAAGATAAGTTTAAGATAATATTATAACATTTTGAAACAGTTTCCATACTGGATTCAAAATGTCCGTCGAAAGGATTATATAGATGTTTTAACGCTCAGTTCAGACACTTCATAATTACATAACATCGATCTTCTAGATAAAACAAATAGTAACATAATTGACATCGCAATTTCTCTAAACCATAACCTACAAAAACGTACGGTATAATGATAAACGGTTATTTAGAACAGTGCTCTAAGTAACAATTGAATAAACTTATATCAGTACATATATGTATCAAACTTATATCGACAACTGGTATTGTCCTCAAATCAACACAAATCAGCTACAAACCCTTTATATTTAATATTTTGTGTCCTCATCCCGAATACCTATTATAGTAGTAAAGATAATGTACACCATATTGTCAGAATATACCTACAAACTGGAATGTAAATACACAGCTTGAAATGTATTAATAGTGACGTTTAAAATTAACCATTTTCTACAAAATTGAGACGCGAAAACAAAAAATAATAATAACATTTATTATTATTATTATTATGGATTATAGACATGACAAATTTGAAACGCAACGCATTTCAAAGAAAAATGCAGATAAGGCAAAACCTACAATTAGTTAATATTTGATACACATTTCAAGTTAGAGGTACTGCAAATAAAGGGAAATTGAAATACTTTTTTTAAAAATAAGGATTATCCTTAGCTGAAAATAAATATCTGAGAAGAAGAATTTCGATATCCTATGAAAGGCAATTTTATAGTAAAATGATGCTTAAAAATATTAATGCAAATAGAAGTATATAATGCAAATTGTTTCCACAATTAAATACAGATTTTGCGTACATACAAAAATCTTGAATAAAATATTATTAAAGTTCATGGTTTCAATATATCCTGGAAACTCCATAATTATTTGTACTTTCAAAAACTCAGGTAAGAATAAATTAGCTCAAAATACTATTGTTAATGTCGTTTAGTTAAAAAAAACATATATTGCATATTTTTATCATCTAACAATAGACAGTAAATACAGATCAAAGTTCCTATTAGCTTCTTTAGAGAGGTAAGTATTTATTGTAATGTGCAAAGTAATTTTGAATGTATACTTTTCGAAGTGTTTTAGATGGATGCCATTCAGGTATCATATAGATATGCTGTAATGAATGCTAATTATATAAAATCACTGATACATGGGCATACCGGTTTATGATATTATTTGTCTGCATACACACGTCTTTCCTAACAAAAAACAATCCGGATTGCTGAAGCTAAGAAGTGGTAGTATTGATCCTCATGCTGAATATTTCCAATCTTTATCTAGCCAAGAAGTGAAAATGATGGTGGGAAATGTAATAGTCAATGGAAGAAAATCCCACGAAATAAGGTGGTGATGAAGGGTTTCAAGTTGTAATTAATTAATTCCATTTATTTCATATCGCATTTCGACCTGCAAGGTCGTGCAATATGAACAAGCTATGTGTGTTGATCTCTTGTGAATATTCTGAGACACGTTTATGGTGCATTATATGATGTTTAGTCGTGTAACAATTCGTAGGGAAGGATACACCATGACAGAGGAAGTTGTGGCAAATTATATTACCAGTAGACGGCTACAGAATAGCTGTCTGTCTTCTGTACATGTAATGTAATTGTAGTGTAGTTTATATGATTTCGATGAACCATATACTGTATATGTACTTCTGCCATCGGACATTTAAGTTGCACGTAAACATTTTTCACTAATGAATTCTTTCACAATATCTACACCGTATATTAACATGGAATCTTTATTTTCCATGTTTGTACTGATGATTTCAAAACTTCACTATTTAATCAAAGTTTATCGCAGAAGTCTTAAGAATTGAGAATCAAAGTTGTAAGTTATATTTGAAACTGGAGATATGTACGGAAAAATATATATATATATATATATATATATATATATATTGTTGCTTATAGCACATATCATTAGATTTGTTTCTGTATCCTATAAAGTAGGAGTTATTATATTAAGTGCATACGCCATTCCACTAGCTTGATGCAATAATAATAGTAATAAAAGAAGATACTTACACCCATAGTGGTTATTTGCTATTTTTTTAAGCTTTCGGGATCCAAGTCTAGTAACAGAAGATCCTTGCCTAAACTGCTTAATATCGAGTGTATGGAAGAGAGAATGAATTTATGTAGCACCATATATAGTTCGCCTTGAACTCCACCTATCGCTAAATGATATGCTATACCTAACAAGCTTGTGGCATTATCATCACAATGCAAAAAACTGCTGTGTTTAAAGATTACGCACGTACCATCTTCACATGAAGTCCTTGTACAATTATCATGAGTATGGAATTTTCAAGGCTAGGTCTGAGGGTATCAAATCTCATACATGCACAGCTGTCACAGATACGTAATTAATAAACTAACAGAGATATTCCAATGCTATAAATAATAATAGTTACGACGTGAAATTGTAAAACAAATTAGTTTAACTAATAATGCAACATTGTTTACGAACTCAATAATTTACTATTGAAACAGAATATGATTTACGATTTCCTCAAAAAGCCTGAAACTCCTTGGAACAATTGAATGAGTCAGTGAATGGTTCTTAACGTCCTAAACGAGGTGGTGAACTTCTAAGAACGGGACCTAAAGTTTTTTGGTGAAGTAACCTCAGAACCACTGCGGGATTTCGTATCTGTAATCATGCGAACAGGAAGAGAGCACTCTAAAAATTTAATTGCAACGAATATACAGAAAACACTTGTAAATTGTATATACGAGTATCAAATTGAAACGGGTAGTTTCAGTAAGAATCGTTGTACATATTGAATATGATTTTTGCTTTGGAAGTAATTAATAGATTTGCCGACCCGTTAGAGCGGAGTGAATAAGGTATTGTATTTGAAATTAAAAGGGAAATAATTTATTCCCTGTGGGAATCAGAATGACGTAATGAATACGTATATGGAACTCCAAGTTAGGTTTGACACTTTTCGTCTTAACATACTGCACTTCTAACAGATTTTTGTTTCCTTATTTCTCGGTAATGGGTGTCAAAATAAGAAAAGTAAATTGATATTGCTAATGAATTGAAAGATAATTTTCATGCTAAGTTCCCTTTTCCTAGCTCAATCGTTTTGCTTCCGCAACCCTACAGAGTAGGAATCATCCGGTGTGAGCAATTGAGGAAAATGCTATACTTTTCCGTAAAGAGGTTTGGTTTGATACGCCAATTGCTCAAATAATTTCACCTGGTCTTCTATGTTGAATTCAATGTTTCAGTACACTGTAAAAAGTAAAAGCACGAAATAGATGAAAGTTACTAAGCATTATATAGAAAAAAAAATAAGAAATTATCGTTTTGTTGTATTTATTCTTAAATGTGGATATGGTGTGAGCCCATTTAGCAGAAAGATTGCAAACCTTAACTCCATTTTAAAGTTTATTTGTAATAACTTAACGTTAACTGAAAATGAGTTGCGGCCAAAGTGATTTGTCGGTGAACGTTCAACCTATTTTACGCTTAAAATTCAGTAATTTTCTGATCGAAGTGTAAGCTAAACTTGCAATTTTGAGGTTACGTAGTTTTGTGGATGAAGTTGAAGCCTTGGTTGGGTCTTCTATAATCCAATAACAGGAGTAACGTTACTTGGTTGTCACTGAACGCCCCGCCATTTTGAGTGTCTTTATTGCTTTTACACTGTAAACAGTAAATAGTTTACTGGTTGTCCGAAGACGACAAGGAGTTCGTTGACGGAAAAAACAATTAAGTTCGGCATAAATCTTTCCACTGTAGCACACTTATCTCTCCATACTTTCACGAGTCATTCCGCGTAGTAAAAAGAAAAACATGTTAATGATTAACCTCCCTCGCTGTAAAATCCTGGTTATAAATATCACTCAGAAAGCCTTGAGCAACAACTGCCTTCGTTGCTAAGTGGCAATAGCATCTGACTAGTGTGTTAGCGGAACCTGGATCGAAGCCCGACCACATTAACTTAAAAAAATAAAGGAACATTACCTTTTCTTCTTTTCTACTTTCAAAAAATACTTTCCTTCAATATAATACATTGGAAAAGTCATATATATATATATATATATTTCAGCAAGTGAAACGTTGCACCGTAAACTGGCTGAATGTAAGTTAATCCAAAAAATGGATTCAGCTCAGCTGCCTCCATTTTTTGGATGAACATTATGTCTCCTATTTTTACAGTGTAGAAACTACTAACATCCTTATCTTAAGAAACTTTACATACCTTTAAAATTAGCTGTAGGGGTCTGCTAATAAACGAAATATACTCAGATTAATTTAGATGCTATAATCTTAGAACATTTCAAAATCAATGGAGATTTTAAATGGTGGATTTTAAACGTAAGAGCTTTTGTTTATGTTACACAAATGTAACTGAAGGTTAAACATTTATCATTAGGTGCTTACACTGAAATATTGCAACAATAAATAAATAAATTTGTTCTGAGAAGAGAATAACGAAATTTCGTATGCAATTCAAAACGTAATGGCTTTGAAACGTTTTAATGTAATGTGTCATGTTTCCGGTAAGTTATTAGCAGATGTGCCTGAAAAACTTTCTTTTAGTGGCTTCTGCAGAAAATATTTCCGGTATTACTATAACAGCAATGCCTAAATATGTATTTTATTTCATTCCAAAGTCTTCCATAAATCGTATAAAGCCATTAAAATACTATGAAGTTATTGAAGGAACAATTTGACAATTTAAAATATATCTAACTACGAAATGTGTTTTATTACAGCGGTTGAAATTGCTGTTACCGTTTTACAGAAGAGAATAGATTTGATAAACAAGAATATACAATAATACTAGAGTACATGATGCGTTAAGCTCAGCTCCATAGCCTGGTAGTTAAAGGCGAGGAATCAAATCAGCACTAAGAAGGCACGCAAATTCGAGTCTCGGTGCTGACCATATTCAGTGCGGTTGTCGTCAGATTTTGCACATTATTGACAGTTTGGTATATTTACATGTGATGATCTTGTGCCATAATTGGTCCCTAAATATAAACTATATCGATTTATGATTGGTATTACTATGATTAAAGGGAAGTCTATAATCCCAAGGCACCTTGCAACGAAAAAAGTGTCGGTGTGGACAATATTTAGACTTCCCACTTTGTGTATTAATACACCATCGTATTGAACAGCTTAATTTTTACTCCAAGCATATATCTAAAACGACACTTCCATTACGATGAACTCTGATTTTCTACTCTCCTGTTCTGTTCCCACTTATTACACACATATACTATTCGGGTCAATATGACCCATTATTGAATTTTCGTATAAGAAGTCCCAATTTTCAAACAGTTAATAGCTTATTTAACAATATATTATTAAGGACATATTTTACTTACTTCTTAAATATATGCGTGCTCTCTCGAAGCAACAAAAATTTAGAACCTTTGGTTATGCTTAAATATATTGGGAACTTGAGAAAAAGGGTTTTTACTTTGTTTTACCTTCGAATGTACATTAATTTTAAACATCTAGATCTAACGTCTTTTAACAAATAATTCATGTTTCTTCACTATGCATCAGTATGGCACTGTAGGTACTCAATTTAACTATTTTTTTTTAGTTTTGGACAAGATTGATGACTAATAAAAGAAGAATATAACACATATAACACTTGTAGATGAATTTGGTAAGGATTACCACTGATAATCATACACTAATAATTTGTTAAGCGTTACATGTGACAACAGAGCCTTTTATTTACAGCGCATACAGTAATAAGCTGCATGAGATTTGCATACATGTTTTTGCAAATAGAACAGATCAAGTTTGTTTTGTTGTCATTAGATGATAGACCAAATTTACATCGTTCACGTTTGATAGCAATATCTGTGTTCGTGATTACCACTGTAGCTTCTGATTCACTACTTTATTGTGTTGCGTTTACAATTCTTCGGGACTCTTCATTCCTCGGCATACATTGTATAGATTGTATTGTATCTAAGAGGAAAGATCTTCCAAGTTCATTTAAGTACAAGCTCCGTTTGAAAAGTTTTCTTATTGCTAGCTTGGATGGATAAAATTCAACAAGACAAATCCACTGTACGAGGATACATCTATCACATTATACAACAACAACTTCGACCATCTGTTGATTTTACGCTTACAAGTGTATCAATTTACAAATTAATATAAGGTGTCTAAAGCTCCTTTGGTTGAATTATAATACAATATTATGTTCGTTTTCATGTCAGCTCGGTTACTGATTTCTTTACCTTTGTATAAAGTACCACGTTCTTATTTTTCTCTGGAATGTAATTTAGAACGGTTGTATTGTTAGCAAAATAAAATGATGATGAATACACTTCTTTGCTTGAAAAAGTCTTCAGAAGTTCAGGTTTTTTCTTTCTTATAGTGCTAAGCATATCCCAAAAAGATACTGTCCTAAGTTGAACGAAATGAATAAAATATCGCAGGTAACTTTATGACCAGTTAGTTTGGATACAATATCACTTACAGCACGTATACCTTGGTTTCTCTCAGGCTGTGCACAGGTGTCTTTGCTTGTATATTCCTGTTGATTTACTACGTAGGATGTTTTGCTGTCACATAAAGTCCATATTTTTATACCATATTTTGCCGGTTTACTGGGTATATACTCTTTGAAAGGGCAACGTCCTCTAAATCCTACCAATTATTCATCAACTGTCACGTATTCATCAGATTAGGGAGAAGTTCCACCCACTTTCCGCATACACCCCGAAGAGCTCCAAAGTTTATCTACCTGTCATCTTTCCTGTATAGTGGATTTGCTGTCAAATCGAAGCTCACGTGACATAGTAAAAATGTTTCAATTGACATAGATGCACGAAAAATAGGTCTCCCTGACTAATTACCCCAAAACTCTTAGTGGATTCCTCGTGTGAATTGAATACACCTGCTAGAATCAATAGTCCAATATAAACCTGATAAACTAAACTATCAATGTCTTTCCATTTTTCACCATACACTCTTTTTTCCTTCAACGGATGTCATTTTTTATGATTTCGTTCTGGAAATTATTATAAAAATTGATTCAAATTAAGATATTCTTGTCACTGCACATCTTGATTGACCTAAAGAGATTTCTTTACAATATTTGATGATGATAAGCATTCACATTGCAAAAGAGGATTTAGATACCACTACACTTTGCCATCCTTAGAAGAAATGCTTGTAGAGGGGGAATTGTTCACTGGATCACTAGACAAATCTGAATCTCCAAGGTAATTTTAATCTGATGGTTCATTTTCTTTGCTTGCATAGTTTTCAAATTCCGATACATCTTCACTATCCGATGCCTCAAGAATTTAACGCACTTCTTCTTGTTTTAGTGTTCTAGATAATACCATACTTTCATAGAGAATATATGCCTGTCGGACGTTTGAAATTTAAGAAAGAAGTGAGTCTAAACTTTTATGTAAAGATACTTTACCGAAATTATTAGAGATCCATAAACAAACAAAGCACGACGTGCAATAATAATCAAGTAAACAATTCAGACAATTAATAAAATAGGCTTCTTTTGATCTTTCGTAGAAGGCAAGCGGTGGTTTTATGTTTAGAGAAAAAAAAGGAAATCGTTGCTAAAATTTTCTTCAAAACAAATGCTCCCATCATTTTTACTTCCTCCTTTATTGCACCACTACTTAGAAAAACAGAAAATGCAAGCATATCATGAAGTTCCTTTTAGGAACCAAATACCAGAACTTGTTTTCTAATTTTTCTATTCAGAATAAAAATAGTGTTTATTGATTTTCTTTCTTCTCAAGAATCGCTACATTGTTACACACACACAAAGAGAGAAAGGTCGAAAGGTGGTAGAAAAGACCGACAGACCAAGAAATAAAGACAGCAACATATGTTTCAAAAAACAATGAGAATGAAGTTAAAACTTTAATCTTAATATATAATCGCACAAAAATACTTATTCTGTTCATATTGACTCGAACAATACATTAGAAATATGCATGAAAATTCCGAAAACTGTTATTATTTAGAAAACGAAATTTTCACTAAACTTAAACTGAATTGAATCATACAAACTTACAACTCTTATCACAGGAGTAAAATATTAACATATTTTATGAAAAATAAAAATCTTTTTCGGGTCAAATAGACCCGGACAGAATACTAAGGTTAAAACTGCATATCGTTTTCAGACATCTAAGGCTCAGGCATAGGGGTAGAATTCGGGAAGTAGTCCTCCAGGGCCTATGTTGAAAGTAACAACAACCGGCATTTGCATGATGTGACAGGGTTACTATGAAAAGCTTCAGTCAGGATCGTTAACCGCTGGGATTGAACCCAGGGCCTCACTAACGTCAAGCAAACACCCTATCAAGGGAGCTACTGTTGCTTCCTCCCAATGTCGAATTAACACTTAAATATGCTTTTACAGCCAAACACGTTTCTTGGTCTTAAATATTTTTCTTGCTGCTACGATTTTTCCATTCACTTATTTGACAAGACAAGTAGAAACCAGAAGTTGTTTGGCTGATATAGAGTTTCTCTGTGTAACGAGTGTCATTTGTAACCATAGAGTTATAAAACTCCATTAGAGGCAGAACTCCACTGTATACGTGGCAATCCAATTTAAACCCGGTAACCCGGAGGAAGAAACGTAATTTTTAATTATTGTTGTACGTTTCAACAGTAGGACTCACCTGGACCGAATTTGTTAATCCTAGAGCATGAAAAATACGATGCCGAAATTTCCCGTTAATTGTATTTCCTAGACCGTGTAAACGGGGTTAGATTTTAAACTGTGTCGCCGTGTCATCTATGCTCAGTTCAGTTCGGGTTTCCAAAGAGATCTGGTATCAGCTCTGGTTTGTACAACCGCAGAATTAACTAGATAAATTAGTAAAACGGAAAATAAGTAACTAAAAGTTAATCAAACAGTAAATAGTATAATAACAATTATAATAGTACTAGTGGAAATGGAACTTAAAGCATAAACAGCCGTCAAATCTCCGTCACGCATGTTTTCGTTCATTTTCAGAAGTTGCGATGTTGGGTAACGTCGGGAAGAAGGCAACAACTAAATAACAAGAAAATAACAATTAAAGTATACACACATACTGTATTAAGAAGTATAGGCTAACTTCAAAGTAGACTATACAAAACCTCACGCTCTTTCCGATGTAAATAAATTATTTATTATAATGTATTACAGATATTGTATTATTACAGAATAATTTATTATTCATATTGCCATCATGTGTGTAACGGCTGGTTAAAGAAACTTTAGTTAGCGTAGCAACAAACTTAGCGCTGACTAGAAGTTTAGCGGTCGATTGTATAACTTACACTTAATGTATATACCGAGACATGCTATAGATGTGATTCTATCTAAACCAACATGGGGGGTGTCACTGAAATTCTAGAGAGCACTCCCAACATTAATTTATTTAGTGTCAAAAATAGATAGAAACCGTAAAAAAAAAAAAAAAAAAACACTTACACCTGTAATTACTGACTTTACACTCCACCAAACAGAAATTCCTGGCTGAATCCCTGTCATATAGGATAAATTGTAGGCTTGTATATTGCAAATTAGGGCAATTTGGAATTCCGGAATTTAATTTATCATTCCGGAAATGTCAGTATTTCAAGACGCCGGCTTTCGCGAATCTGAGAAATTTGGAGTTGTTTAAACTCGAAAGTTCAGAATTGCGAGAGTGTTCTTCAGTTGTGAGCACCAACTGATGAAAAGCAATTGTTCGAGTGGGCCAGTAAGCATTTATTTCTAAATTTATCTCCAGTAAAATCAACAAGATATGCATTCAGAACCAATGTTGAAGCCTTTGCTGAATATGGTATAATTATGTTAAACATTCAGAAATTTTGAATTCGAGTTTTATTTATGGCATTTAGGCATCTAAGATTCAGACCGGAATAGGGGAGGGGAAAGGATTCGGTAAGGTGTTGTCCAGGGCGTTCATTGAGGGTGCCATTTCGTTATTTGCCTGGTGTGACTGAGGAGAACCCCGGAAAATACTCAATGATGATTGTGGACCTATGGGATCAAACTCAGGACCTCCCCAATCCTCCACCACTGAGCTACGACGGCTAGGTTTCAGAATTCTGGAATCGGAGTGTTAATGTTTGTGGTTCCGCAGTGTCGGAATTTTGACAAGGCTGAAATAAGTAACGTGAGAATTCCCGAGATTTGGATCATAAGAATTGAGGAGCGTTTAATTTCCTGAGTGTCGAAATTCCAGATTCCGAGTAATTCTGAATTCCCGGATCGATTTCGCACCTCCGAATGTACAGTAAATTATCTTGAATTGTAAATATGTGTAATTATAAATTTATTGTATAAGATAATTAATTTATCTAATATTGTGTTTAAACATCCAGTATTATATAGAAGTCACCGCTAGCCTGCAAGGAACGTGATTCTGGTCCTAACAATTGATCATTTTGTCTAAATCCTTCTACGGAAACGATTTTCACTTTTTTTGTTAATAATGTAAATTTTTAAAAATAAGCAAAAGTTTTGTTTCCGCAAACGCCACACTTGGTGTTTATCGGTACAAATTTGTATTTGTTGTGCGATTGTTAATATTTCTAGGTTAGTTCAAGAACAAATAGAAGCTTTTCTTTTTTTTAAAAAAAAAGTTATATAATGCATAAATAGAGCATACTCGTTTGAGGGGGCACGCTTCCCCCCACAAGCCTCTATCTGAATACCCCACTGAATAGACAAAAGGCTTAAATGGGAAGATTTTAAATGGAACTTTACTTAGGGTAATTACAATAATCCCAGACGTGGGGGCCGGAAATAACTCCCTCCCTTTGCTGTTTATTGGTACATATTTAGCATTTGTATGCGATTATCATATCACAATTGATTTTTAAAGTACAGACGAAACACTCATTTCTACCGGAAACACCGTATCGTAACTTACATGAAGTTTATCTGTCACCATCCGCTTCTGGTAATCACAACATACTGGAAATAGCACATAAATGTGTTAATGTCAAATTTAATTTGCAATTCTAATTAAAAACAAAGATTAAATAATGCATGCACATTCCAAAACGCGTGTTTCTGCCAACACCAAAACAAATAATTAATCAGTTAAAAATACAGCCTGGATGGTATTGTGGTTACGATTTAACATTGTTTGCAGACCAAGGGAAACACGCCCGTTCGAGTTATATTGCCACCTACAATAACAATTTCCCCTGTTTACAACTAGTTTTACCAGTCTAGTATCGGTATAGCTCTTTAAAAAAGCCATATCCACTATTTGGTTACTAATCTTCATATTTAATGAATAAATGAGTATATAAATAAAATACTAAAAAATATATATTTTAAATCATTATCTACATTTCTATCTCAAGTGCTTAATTTCTATGTTGAATTATATTTGTAGCGAGGGATGATACGAATACGTTCGAATAAACAAAATGTTTTCTTATCATAAAGCAACTAAATTCTGTTTCCAGACGGGATGCTGAAATAATAAGATGTATTTGTCACGTCTTCCGCATACAAGAAAAGAATAGCTTCTCATAACAAAATGATCTCACAACATTTGATAAGATGAGGAGGCCGAATATAGCCAACCTTAACTTTGTTCCTTTTTTGTTTTCTGAGTAACAAAAACTATTTCTTCGTGCAAATTGACCGAACTATCAAGTTGGACGACTATTTGGACAAATGAAAAGAAAAAAAAATCCTAGAAATGATGTATAAAAATGTAATAAATCGAAAACTAAAATTTTGCAAGTGGGCCATAATGTGAACATGGTATTCCCTAAATGGCCAGTTATAGAAAAATAACACCATGTGGCAAAACTGATGTGTAATATTTCAGTATTACTCACATATGCTACATACTGAGATATACCAGGTGTATGCATAAGTAATTTCCAGTTTACCTAAGAGATGGCGCCAGCGAAAAGTACGCAGCGTATTCATTTGACACATACGTCATTTTGTTCGTCTGACATTAAACTACAGACACACGCAAGTTGAGTCCGCGTCTTTGTTTTATCGTTCAGTAATCAAGTCGAAGTTTGTGCCTTAAAAAGAACATTTGCGGCAAGCATTGCTTTTCTTATTTAATCAAAAGAAAAAGGCTGTTGAAAGTCATCGTGTGCTGGTAGAAACATTTGGTGAACACGCTCCATCGATTAGAACATGTGAGACATGGTTTCGACAATTTAAAAGTGGTGATTTCAATGTGAAAGACAGTGCGCGCTCTGCTAGATCACAAACGTGCGAAAACGTGAAATTCCAGGTGTTATTGGAGGATGACTCAACAGCAATTGGCAAAAGCATTAAATGTGTCACAAGAAATAATCAGCAGACGTTTAGGAGCAATGGGGAAGATCAATAAACTGGGTAAATGGGTCCCACACGATTTGAATGAACGTCAAATGGAAAATCGAAAAGTCGCTTGTAAAATTCTGCTTCAACGCTACGAAAGAAAATCCTTTTTGTATCGAATTGTGACGGGTGACGAAAAATTGATTTATTTTGAAAACCAGAAGCGGAAAAATCGTGACTTTCACCTGGCGAAGCCGGTCCTTCAACACCAAGACCAAATTGTTTCGGCAAGAAGACCATGCTTTGTGTCTGGTGGGACCAGAGCGGTATTGTGTATTATGAACTCTTGAAGCCCGGCGAAACCGTTAATGCACAACGCTATCGCCAACAAATTATTAATTTAAATCATGCACTGAACGAAAGGCGACCGGAATGGACCCGAAGACATGGCAAAGTAATTGTGTTACACGACAATGCGCCGTCTCACACAGCAAAACCAGTGAAAGACACCTTGAAATCGCTTGGATGGGACAATCATCCGCACCCGCCGTACTCCCTAGACCTGGCGCCAGTTGACTATCGCCTCTTCCCATCAAAGCGGCACGCGCTCGCAGAGCAGCGCTTCAGCAATTTCGAAGAAGTTGGAAAATGGCTCGACGAATGGTTTGCAGCAAAAGACAAGCAGTTTTTCTGGCTTTGTATGCATCAATTACCTGAATGATGGGCAAAATGTGTAGAAGCCGATGGCCAATATCTTGAATAAAACAAAATTAATTTCCCTCGAAAATTAATTGTTTTTGTTACCACAAAAACCGGCAAAACTTATGCATACATCTGGCATACATTAAAAGCATACATAATTTATATGACATTGCAAAATCAAAAATATTGTATTAATACAAAATGCCAACATTTGTAAAAAAAAAACAAAAAACAAATGAATATACATCAGGAAAAAATATTAATCAACAAGATGCGTAACACAAACGAAGAAGTTTAGTAAGCCACGTCTCACATGAGGGATAAAGAAGTGATCCGCGATCTTAAGCTGTCATTCGAGCACATTATTCATGAACGTATTTGCGACACGACACACCGATGCATGTCTGCAGCCCTGTCTTCCTGACAAAGATAACAACGGTAAAAAAACATGTGAGATTCATAAGACTTGCAACAACTCGTTGTCGGTTCTTCAGGACTATTTTATGCCAGCTGCTGAAATTCTTGGCCCTTTAAATGTGATGACACTTGCTTGTTTTTTTGTTTAATCTTCCTGTTCTTTGGATTGGAAATGGTAGCTCCCTTATTACTTGTCATTATCTTCGCTTTAACTACTAAACACTATGATAATGAGTCTAAGTACAAATATTTGAAATACCCATTCCTTTCATTTTACACAATTATGACTACATTTTGCCCAATATACCCCATCCTGCTTGCGTGCTGCCCAAAGGACCTTATTGCGAACGAACTGTTGACCTCTTTATGTTTCTGGCGCTTGCTAGTTACACAATGCTTTCTCTTGTCATGAGGATATAGTTTCAGAGACATCTAGTAGTATCAATGGAAAGCTATAGAGATCCAGGAGGTAGACCATATTGATTACCAGGACCATAATCGGTAAGCTTACCTTAGTTCTGTTATTCCTTCCAGTACTGCCTACATCTAGCCATCCAGCCAGAAATACCTGCTAGTTTGGCGAAGTAATACCTGCCTAGTGTGAGAATACATTAATTATATTGAAGTCAAAATTTGATAAAGGCTTGCATCCTTTAGGTTCAATGCTCCCAGCGTGTGGAACTTGACATTAGAAATAACTCGTTTACAAGTAAGTTTTGCTAGAATTTAGCGGAAGCTCAAACACTTGAATTACGAAGGCGTTAACAATTTTTTTCTCGATTGAAGAAAGCAAATTAACTACTCTATCTATTAACCTCAAATTGTGGAAGTTTATCCCTCCTTTTGAAGAAACATTGCAATTTATCATGCTTAATCTGTTATAACCTGAAAAGTTTGCAACTCTTAGTTATGTGCCTCGCACAAGATATTTATCATCACTAAAGTCTAACAGATATCCAATAAGAGGCCGTAGTGCCATTTGAAAAAAAAAATGTTTTACCTGGTTGGAAACACTAACCACCGAATGATATCATTATTTAAATCATAATATCTACTTTCCTGATACAAAAAAAAAATCCGAAACTAAATTGTATTTTAGTTTGTCGTTTAAGATATATGTCGAAATATTCATTATATTTACCAATGTAAAGAGTCTATTTAGGTTTTAAGTTTAAAACCCTTTATCTCGAAAACGAAGCATAATTAGACCCATATTTATACGAGCTCTTTTTGCTTGAATATCAGGATTCACCTCCCAAAGTTTGTAAACATATTTTCTTTACTCCCTATATACAGGGTGGTTTACGAAATCCATAACAGAATCATAGCTTATCTCCTAGTGCACAGAAATCTTTGATACAAAAAATGATAATACCAATGTGCATGTTCCGAATTACATGGTGATACTTCTGAAATCAGAGGCGTCTCGGCAATGCGTCTACGGTGAGGGGGGACAACTTCAAAATTGTAAATGACAGCTGGTGAAACATTGTTTAATACCTCGTAACATTTGGTAATTTTAAGAGTTAATTGGTAGGTCAACAGCTAACTTACCAAGTAGTTCTTGTAACTCAATACTTTAAAAATAATCTTCTGAACGTTGTTCAAAATTTCATGTTTGTTCAAAGGAAGCAAAATCAACCATTGTTTCTATTTAAAATTTTGAAGTTGCCCTGCGTAACAGTATTCTCGGGACGACCCTGTTAATAAAAATTTAACTATCTGGTTCCGTATATCCAATTCATATTTCACTTTAGTTTGGAACCTTTATTGATTATTCCCTTTGAGTTACAGCATATAAGAGCCTCGAAAATCCTCTACATCGTCTTACTTTTGACCACCAATTAAATCTTGTAGCTATCGTTGGAAGTCTTGTACCAAACGGTATCAGCTATAGAAAAATGTTTCCTCTTAATGTTGTTAGAAATTTAGAGATTGTTTGAATAGGGGCAAAAATAACCACTGTTGTAATTTAAGATTTTGAAGTTGCTCCCCCGTAGAAATAGTCCCAAGACGCTACTGATTTCAGAAGCATCACCACATAATTCCGCGCAAGCACTTTTGTATTAATATTTTTGTTTCAATGATTTCTGTGCACCAGGAGCTAAGTTATGGTCCTGTTATGGATTTCGTGAATTACGTTCTATATGGTTCCACTGACACCAACTGAGGTTCTCCAGCATTTTCACGAAATTTCGTTATTGTATCTCAACTAAGGCTCTCACCCTTACTATTTTCCCATAACTGTGCGGATATTTGCTCGTACAGAGCTCATATTAGAGACCAGTATTAGTAGTCTGTTGACTAATTACTAAAGAACAAGGTTTTGGGAATATTAATTGCAAGAGGCAAAATAAAGTCAGCGCACGGTAACAGGACAATCAAGAAAACGCAATTGACTTGAATTATTCATTTCGAACAACTATTCATAGAAAGAAGCACTATACGATTTTTTAAGCAGCTTTAGCTTAGCCTAACCTGTAAAGTAGTCGCTATTGTTTCAGACTTTTAACATGGAGTATTGGGTTCGATTCCCATTCATGTAACCAATTTTTCCCCCTAAAATGAAGGTTGCATAAAAGAAATTCGCCTTCGCTTGGAACACTACGAGGAATCACTTATGAAATTGAGAGAGTAAACAGTTGAGATGTTCTTTAGCAACATGATAATGTAGTTTTCATCTTTTAATTAATATATCACTTTCTCTCTCTTACTTGCCGTTTTCCTATTATGTATTTATATATTTCTCTTCTTCTCCCTTTATATGTATGTTTACCTTTTTTCTCTTACTCATTGCTTCTGTCTCTTAAACATACACACACACACAATTTGTGCGTGTCTGAGTTAATTCTATATGTACAGATTGTCATAAACACTAGTGCATTAGTGTTCTAGATATTAAAATGTGTATTCATAATACATAAAATCCAAAGTGACGTGTTCGGAACAGATATATTTCAAAATCTAGTAGAAACTGGTCTTCTTTTTTGTTATTTCGGGAGGAGAATAAATATATATATATATATATATATATAT
>JAGDQP010006046.1:0-74623 GCA_022664845.1 Lepisma saccharinum
TATATATATATATATCATTTGTAAGACCTCCCCGTCTTTTTAGTGGTTAGAGTTGCTGACTACGGTTTGTGGGGTCCCGGGTTCGATTCCCAGCGCTGCTAAGGATTTGTTTTTACAAAGGGAGAGGTGCGCACTGGAACGGTGCCCACTTACAAGGAAGGAGAAGGAAAGTAGATAGGGGGGACGGAAATTAGAAGTGCAAACAAATTACAGTATACTAGACCATACATTACAGTATACAAGATAATCTTCAATAACGTTCGAACGAACAATGAGCCAAACTTGGTACCACTGCAAAAGATCCAGGAAATCAGGATTCTCGCTAATGGGATCGCGTAAAGCCGAAACAATTCATCTGCTCGTACATGGATGTGGATCGTAATACAATAAACCATACTGATATAACAATACAGACATTACACCAAACAAAATTGTTCGCAATATACCTGCCTCCCTCTTGAGTACTTTCCTGTCACTATTACAACTGGACCCAATTAGACACAATCATAATCATACTCATTTTCTTTCCAGCTACAAAATACAAGTTTCACGTCTTCCGATGCACATACAGAATTGCTGGAAATCAAGTTTCTTTTTCCACCGCTACCATTGGCAATTAGTAGACCTACGAGTAAGTGTCCACTCGCTCATATACCAGTTGGTATTTATTACCATTGGTTCCAATTTGGTGATCCGCGGACCATTGGGAACGCGGGTTTTACGTCGAACAGTGTTGCAAACTATAAACCCGATTGCTTTCTCCGGTCCGCGTTGAGATATCAAGGTCACGTAAACACATTTCGATGGTTATATCAAATTGTTTTGATTTCCATTATTAGAAATTACACTTATGTTGTTACTTTTTTTTTAGCGATCTGGCATTTTCGACATTTACAGAATTTCAACCTCTAACGCTGTTGATTGCAAGTATCCATGATGCGCCACCATTTTCCGACACTAATAGGTACTTTACATATAGGTTCTCTCGACTGCCTTACTTGAGTTATTAGTATTGTTAAGGCCTCCAAAATTTGGAGGTTTTAATGCTGTAGATACCTTAGTTTGAAACCCTGGCAAATGAGTTTGATATTAAATGTTTTCCGTTTACATGTAATTTTGAAATATGTAAGAACCTGACATAGTGCCATTTAAAAAAAACTCTATATATGGTTGGCAACACTGTTCGTATTGTGTTAATGCATAGTAAGTTTTAGGCGTTCCCTGTTGGTGTACTTTTTTGGTACCAAATTTGGCTCATTTTGCTTTATTGGTTCAAACGTTATTGGAGATTTTTTCATGTACCCGGTATTTGTTCGCACTTCTAAATTATGTGTCCTCTATCTCGTTTCCATCTGGGCCATTGCACCTATAATTTTGGTGTTCTACTTCTCTGTCCCAGGTCTTTAAGCCGCTTTATGTCTCATTCGGCTTTGCTCGTATCACGACCGTGACCTTTCCATGTCAGCATGGTGATGCAATTGGGGAGATGCTGTGAATAGAAGACAGAGTTGAGAACTTAGGCTCTCCTCTCCCAACCCGTGTGATTAGCGTGGGAGCAGTAGACGAATTTCCTTCCTCCGGGGAGAGCCCTCATCTAGTAGTGGATTGAAAATGGCTGTGATTTATTATTATTATTATTATTATTATTATTATTATTATTATTATTATTATTATTATTATTATTATTATTATTATTATTATTTGAATCCTATTTGAATTAGCATTTTCTGCGTGTTTGTTATATTACTTTAAATTATTGTATTTTTGAAAAGGGTGACATCCTTCTGAATCGTCTTGTTACAAATTTTGAATCATATTAGTTTAGTTTTAGTACAATGTATGTGCATATTTTGAGAGTTTCTTGTCTTACTTATTTTATTACTTGTATTTTTTGCTTATTTTATGTACCTTTTTCTTATTTTATTTTACGCATCATAGTGTATTACAGACCATTTTATCTTAGGTTTGTCGCTTGCCTCATGTATACATTTGTATTATTCAATTAACTTATAATCTAACATATATTGACCAAGTGCTATCTTGGCCTTCCAGCTGTTCATAGTGCTCAAATCAATCAATAAAATTAAACTAAATTATTATTATTATTATTATTATTATTACTTTTTAAAATTAGCATTCGATTAGAAATATGATGTAGGAAAGTCTTCCTAAAACAGAATATGAATCAGTCTGGAACAAAATTGATTCAATATTGAAGAAATTAGTTTACAAATTAAATGAAGGAATCGCATATTACAAATAACATATCAAGTCATCCTTTCGCTGTTGAAAAAATTAGATTGTTAAGAGCTTCAATGTTTATTTAATTGTAAACGATTTTGCAATAATTCATTAGACCAGAGTCAAACGTGTTAAGAAAATGAGTTTCTTATCTTTAAAATAGCTTTTCCAAGTTTACAAAATAATTACCCAGCAATGTTATGAGAGTGATCATTCGTTAGAAGTGCTACGCGAACTATAGAAAAGCGTAACAGTTACAGAAAACACGCTATAATTCTGGAATAACTGTAGTTAAACGAAAATAGCTACTTTCTAAAATAATTTCGTATAATGTTCTGATGAACGTTTTCATTGTTTGCAAGTTAGATCGGAGTTAAAATCTAATTCTACTTTCATACTTTTTTTTTTCGTAGACCATATATTTCTAGAGAATGAATTCTTTGAATTCTAATTCTAATTCTCTCGAGTTTGCCATTTAACGCGTAAACTAATGGACTTAATAATATGTTGAACATACAACAATGTACAATTAAATGTAATTATTCATAAAAGGTCGATACTGTCAAGCTCTGTGGCCCATAATGTAGAGCTTAGATTTCTGATTTGCCAAAACCTGGTGATTTAAAGTAAATATTAGAAAACAAATATGTGTGTATATAGCGTCGTTAAATAATCGTGTGGTTTATTATCTTTCTTTATTGGTATCCGAATTGTCATTCAAACTTTCAATAAAAACGCTACAGGGTGGCCGAATCAATACTGGCTCAGAAAATTGTTTTTGGAATTTCGAGAAAACGTAATCTAAATAGAAAACTTATCATTAGAAATTGGGACATATACAGTTGTGTGTAAGAGGAACATGCGGGAGAGGAGCATGTGACGCAACCAGTTGTTTGAGTGGCGGCTGTCTGTGCAGTTTGGATTTAAGAGAACGTCTTGTCAGAACACTATCAAAAAGGACCACCATCTATATCCTTACAAATTTTCTGTTGTGCATTAGTTAAAGTCTTCAGACAAATCTGCGCGTGTTCCATTCTTCCTGTGGTTTCTGAATAAAGTGGAATCAGGACTTTTGGATCCTCAGTTTTTCATTATTTCAGATGAGGCCTGGCTCAGCCGCCTGTTTTGGTATGTGAACTCACAGAACATGCGCCATTGTGCATCAACAAATTCTCATCAGTAATTTCAACAGCCTGTAGTGAATTGTGAAGTAAAGCCGAAGGTACTACATGAAATAAGACTGCTGTTTCTTTATTTTTGTAAATAAGGTTTGCCTCTACTGTTCTTATAATATCTATAGCTCCACCATCAAAAGTAGACTTTTTGAAAGTACCAGTTTTAAAAGAAAGCATTAGATCTAATAATGCTACAGTCATCCAAGAGAAAGAAATATTGCAATTCCCGTATGTTTTTTTGACTTGAAATTAGGTGATCATTTATAATTGTTTCTAATACAATAGGTTTAGCATTTTCAATCTCTGATTCGAAACCTAAACAGTCATCAACAAATACACTAGTTACATCAGGTAATCTTTCCTTTGTAGATTGCTGTTCTTTGTATATTGGATCGATTTGCAGGTGGGAACCGTTTGTGTGTAACAAAACACCGGTTTTGTCAGTGCCCAACCTTGAAACAGTGTCGACAGATGGCGCTAGTAGCGGGGCATTTATCATTGTGATAATGTAAACTTCCGCAAAGATTAAAGGCAGGAGATTGGTTAGACTTAGGACATGTTACGATTCTAATTATTAGGTCTGAAACTAGCTGTATTCCGTATCTGAAAACAATAATTCTTTGCAAACAATTTGCAATTTGAAACATTTATTACCGTCACACTCTACTTGTTCTTCAAAAACTAGGGTATCAATTGCTTGTTGCAATGTAAGCTTAGGCTTCGCTAGAAGACGTTTCCAAGTACTCTCGTTATAAATACCAATGATCAGCTGGTCCCTAACCATATCAGCAATATCATTATCATATTTACAATTCGCAGGCTCTTTTCTCATATTAATAACAACAATTATTTTGCCCGGTTGAAATTCTCTTTCTTTGAGTGAAATTTGAAACGCTCAACAATAACGTCTGTACTGGCTTCAAAATGATCAACATTAAATCTGCCAGGACATCAAAACTTTTATTATTTACCGGATCAGGAGCAGTCAAATCACGTAAAAGACTATAAATTATGTCATATTAAAGAGATGAATAAGTTTACCTTCTTTGCAGGGTCAATTCCCCGTTTCACAGAGAATTGCTCAAGATAAACGACAATGTTCATAGAATCAGTGTCGAATTTCTCAAAAGTACTTTCCGCAGAAGCGCTTACCAGGAGTGTAAATATGAAACCGGAATTCGTGCATAGACGGCGTTAGCTGTCACTATGATTACCGTAAAACTTCGTCTTTGGCGCCACTTGCTTGTTTTGACTGCTGATAACGATTTGCAACTCACAACCAGACAAGCTTCATGCCATAGTGAAATGTTTAATAGTGTTGAACATGGCGCAATTTGTACCTACAAACTACGATGTGCGGACAGCATTGATATTTTACCATTTGAAGAAAACTGCTACAGAATCGCATCGCATGCTTGTCGAAGCTTGTTCTTGGTAAGTCACAGTGCTATGCGTGGTTTACAAAATTTAAAAGGGGTGATTTTGAGGTGAGAAACGAAGAACGTGGAAGACCACCGAAAAAGTTTGCTGACAGGGAATTGCAAGCTTTGTTGGATGAGGATGACGCTCAAACGCAACAGCAACTTGGGGATCAATTAAATGTGACACGAGAAGCAGTTTCCATACGTTTAAAAGCCATGGGCAAGATTCAGAAGTGGGAAAATGGGTTCCATATGCATTGACTGAACGACAGCAGGAAAACCGAAAACCCACTTGAGAAATTCTGCTCGCCAGGTACAAAAGGAAATCATTTCTCCATCGAATTGTGACTGGTGACGAAAAGTGGATCTATTTCGAGAATCTTAAGCGTGAAAGATCATGGGTAACTCCAGGAGAACCGGCGACACCGACTGCAAGACCAAATCGCTATGGACGGAAGACAGTGCTTTGTGTTTGGTGGGATCAGAAGGGAGTGATGTATTATGAACTTCTGAAACCTGGCGGAACCGTTAATACCCAACGTTACCGACAACAAATAATCGATTTGCATCAAGCTGTGCGTGAAAAACGACTAGTATATGACCAAAGACAACATAAAGTGATTGTGCTTCACGATAATGCACCCTCTCACACAGCAAAACCGGTCAAGGAAACGATTGCGACGTTTGGCTGGGAAATCCTTCCGCATGCGGCTTATTCATCAGACTTGGCGCCTTCCGATTTTCATTTATTTGCATCCATTGGACGCACTTGCTGACCAGTGATTCACGTCTTAAGAGAAAGTACGAAAATGGCTTGATGACTGGTTTGCAGCACAAGAGGCACATTTTTTTTTTTTGGTCTGGCATCCACACACTGCCAGAACGATTTCAGAAATGTATCGCTAGCGATATCCGATACTTCGAATAAAATAGTTCTTAGCATTGTCATCCAATCACTGTGTCTTTTCTGTACATAAATTCCGGTTTCATATTTACACATCTGGTATTGGTGACCCAGATTGCGCTATTTATGTTGTGAATTGTAAAGTAAAGCCGTGTATATCCAAATATTCTAAGTAAAAATAAATGAAAGTACACAGAATGAAACATATAATAGTCTTTACTAGTAATTCAGTCGTTCAATTGAATGTCATAAACCTCATCAAAGTAGCAATAATATATTTCCATATTCTTAGGAACGTAAATTCACAGCAATAAGCAACCTTATTTGTGCAACATCCAATTAGAGGTATAAAATATTTGCCTACATACTTGAGTGTATTCCATTCTTAAATCCGTAACTAATATTCAGCAACAACGAATATCTGTAGATATTTGAACAATAGATCTCTCTGATGTAGACATTCCCGTAGAAATTCCGAGCACCTAGCTCAACAACCAATGTTTATATTTTTAACCTGAAAAAAAAAATGAATGTGAATACATTACACTGATCGATGTCAAAGCCAAAGTTTATACAATACAAAGGTTGTCTCATCATACGTCATAGGAAAGCACAGCCGTTGCATAATCTTAAGATTGGTGTGTGGTGCACAATGACCTGTTTCGGAATCATAAGCTGATGCTTTTACCAAACTATTAATGCTCACCGGTATGTCCAGAATCAGTTTCATGGATTTGTGGATCAACTCACAGAAGATGAACGACTGTATGGATATTTTCAGCAAGATGGAGCAAAACACACACCACACATGCAACCTTGTCACGAGCTCATGAGGTGTTCGGCGAGAAGAGGACAGTCAGCAGAGGCAGATCTCCTGGCCACCACGATCACCTGATCTCTCTCCCTGTGATTTATCTGTGGGGACGTTGAAAGGTCAGATGTACTCAAATAATCTCCAAACACTAAAAGAGCTACAGCTGAACATAGAAAACGATATTACTGCCTTCCCTCAGGCATTGCTGCTACGCGTGTCTCTCAGTTTGATGAATCGAGCACAGCGCTGTATCGAAGTCAACGGTGGCCATTTCGAACATTATTTGTAAATGGCGATTCTCCTGTTTATTTACTGTCAATCTAAGAAGTATGCTTGTAAACTTAATCAAAGAAATAGAATAGTTAATGTCCATATCTCAATCTTTATTTATAGCAGTATATCCGGAAATCCAGTAGAACACCCGAGCTAACATATATACATCGCCATAACAACAATTATCATTATTACAATAAATGATCCGAAGTATTGTTGCACCTCAATTACACAATACAATCTCATATATATCATATTTCCCTAACAATCACTCTTCCTGTCAAAAAATAAAGGTTATGCCAAGTACAAATGTTTCATAATAAGTGTAGCATCTCACTC
This sequence comes from Lepisma saccharinum, assembly GCA_022664845.1. NCBI lineage: Eukaryota > Metazoa > Arthropoda > Insecta > Zygentoma > Lepismatidae > Lepisma > Lepisma saccharinum. The sequence goes on from JAGDQP010006046.1 coordinate 7,168, forward strand.
CACAGCTTGGGATAAATGTTTATGCAACCAATCCAGCCAAATTTTCTTCCGAGGATCTTAATGCTCATTGTTCATATCATAACCCAACTTGGAAATCATAGCTTCTAATTTTAGTTCAGCGTAATTCAATTTACGTTGGGTCTGTTTAAGCTGATCCGGTTTATCAACTGATGTTGTCTGTGAACTCACTGTTTTATTTATTTTATCCTTCAAGTCTGTCATTGGTTTCGTGTTCTTAACATGGGAATTTGTCGTTATTCCACAAGTCTTTCATATTTTATTAAATCTTGGCACCGATCTTGATTGATTTTCAATGTATCCAAACAATGTTGTTGCATTTCCATTAAACTCCTATTCTTAATTAAACTGTACATGAGCTGTTCCATACAAACATGAAAAGCTTGTGGTAAAGTACTCAATAAATAGGAACTATTGTTAGATCCGCGAACACCATCTATTGAAGAAACAGAACGTTTCGATTGTGCTTCGAGCTCGTCATCTAATAAACGATGTCTCCAATTAGCGAATAATTGATCCATACAGCTCAACCTGATAATGGAAATTGTATATCAGCCGGAATTACTATTCAAGTTGTCAAGAAATTATGTTGTTTGTAGCTTAGCAGGATTTTTATCAAACCTTCTACTGAAATAACATGGTGAGTTAAAGTGTGTAAAGAAAGTTGCAAAGGTTCAACCGGATGTTGTAGCTGTAAACGTTTAACCATATCTTTGTCAATAATGTTATAACAAGCAACCGTATCCAACATAACATTCATATCGAAACAATTTATAGTTATCTGAATGAATGAAGCTGGTGATTGATCTGTATTGTTTGAATATGAAATGGTGTTAATCTAAAGATTATCCCAGGCATCTTCAGTCACTTGTATGTGAGGAACTACTTCATTCAATTGATCATCCTCGATATGATTTACACCTTGCCATTACTCATTTTCTTGAAGGTATTATTTCCAATAGAAGATCTACTCTAGAATTCACGCTTCTTTTAAAACAGCATTTTTTATTTTTTTTTCACAATACGAAAACGTTTTTCCATATGCTGGACAATGGCCTTTGCTATGTTGATAAGCACAAAACTTACAGCTATACACTCTCAACTGCTTCGATTCCTGTACACTTGTTCCAGGTTGCTTTGAGTCATTTTGTCTAATACAATTTACTTCCGAAGTATGCCAATGGGATCGTTGGATCGTTAAGAAAATATTTTGCTGTCCATACCCACTAATTCAAACTGCAGCGCAATCTCATCAGCTTTCTGAAATACCAAATCATCCGAGGTCAGTAATCGTTTACGTAACGAAGTGTCCGAAATGCCGGAAACTAATTGCGTTGTTAATGCTGCATCACAAAAGGAAGTAAAATGACATTTATTAGCTTGTGCTCTTAAAGAAGAAATAAAATATTTCATAAGTGGTCCTTGCTGTTGACACAAACGGTGGTATTTGTATCGTTCAGTAATAATATTCTATTTAATATAAAAAAAAGTTGTGCTAAAAGCTCTTTAATCTCAGCAAAAAATAACTGATTTAAAGCTCGAGAAGCCACAAAAATCTTTCATTTGACTATATACCCTTACATCTACAGAAGTCATCGATAAAGCAGCTTTCTTTTCTTCCTTGACCTCTTGCAAGAAGCAATACATTCCAAAACGTTCAAAGTATTGGCCAATCTTTTCTTCTAACGGATCAAACATCTGAAAGGTTAACGATATGCTAGCCATATTGCTTTGTGAGTCCAAACGTTGATCTCGTCGCCAAATTGTCAATCTAAGAAATATGATTGTAAACTTAATCAAAGATATTGAATAGTTAATGTCCAGATCTCCATTTTTGTTCATAGCATCATATTCGGAAATCTAATAGAAAATCCGAGCTAACAAATATAATATCGCCATAACAACAATTATCATTAATCAATAAATAATCCGAAGTATTGATGAACCTCAATTACACAAAACAATATCACAAATATTTCCCTAACAATGACAAGGGCAAATTTAATGTCAGAATTATAAACATTTTCAGGGCCAGTTTTGTTTTGGCCACCCTGTATAACACACATATTTTAATGCATATTAATCTAGATGAATATCGATAACTTTATCTCTACAAAGTGAAAGAATCTAAAAGAGGAGTAGACCCCCAAAATTGTCCATCTAAAAAACAAGGTATGAACTGTATGACTTGAGATATAAAGCAAAAATTAACCCCAAACGTTCATAAGACGCATATTATGTTAAAAGAAATATTGTCAGTAAACTATGTTGAGAAGAAATTTTGTACACTTTTAAACAAGTAGAGTTCTGAAAATGAAACTACACAGGTACGGTAACTTAGTTGTAAAAGTGCCAGTAATATTTGTTTATTGTTTTACAGCCATGTAAAGCTGAATCTAGATATAAATCCATCATTGGATTGTTGTTTTAAAAGACAAAAGTTGAGGAAGAATTCACGAAACATTAAAAGAATCGCATAACGTACAAATATTACAGTTATATTGTATTAGAAAATATATTGAACAGAATGGAAGTCAGTTGTACTCTATAGAGATCTTATTCGAAATATTCAGACCCCAGAAGCCGAGGGATACAAGTGACATAACCCGATAACACAAAACTTTCATATTTTGCACGAAGGCACCTTGAACCCTAAAATGTCGATGTACAAAATATGAAAAATTTGTGTCTAATATATTTTTGGCTGTATTTACGAGAGTACATCGAACTTTTTTTATTATTCAATGTGACTTGTGTCCCTTGTCTTCCGGATTCGACATACATTCAACATTACATATTATCAATTAAGGTTAAAATTATGTTTCTATTGAAGGGAAGAAAACTCATTTTGATGCTCCCTGTATTAGCAATTATTCTAACTCAAGGGGTATAGTAATTCCTTTCTAAATTCAGCTATTCTTACCAGTACTTAATCTTTGTTTACATTCCTGTTCGGTTATACAATCATCACTGTAATCTTCACGTATGTAGCCCAGTTCACAAACGCAACCAGGAGAGCATCTACTTTTGCAAACTTTTGGAACCGCTGAAGTTATCTGCGAACAATATGCTTGGCAACCAGCTCTGCATAGATCAAAAATCTCATTCCTTTTGAAACAAGCTACGGAAATAAAAACAATAATACACAACAAAGATAATGTAAATTTTACACATTCGAGTTACATTCTTAATTAGTTACTTGTAAGCGTATGTGGATGCTTCTATAGAATGAATTAACATACATTTATTTATTAAAAATATGGTTGTGGATTATAACAGATAATAATTTGATTATAATATGAAGAAATTGGGAAAATATATGCTAATCCTGACTTTAGTAAAATGTAAAAATCAATTTGGATATAATTTTGAAAATATTTATTTGCGGCAATAAATTATTCAAATGATCATTCACACTTGGAGAAAGCATATGTACACTCATAATATGTACGAAGTATTAACTGAGAGAAAAATGGTAGAATATACTATTTTGTAGGAACGAGTACGATCCAATTATGACATTTATAAAAAGGCCAGTATCAAATGCATTATATACATTTCGAGTATGCATTATTTGCCTACTTTTATATTCAGACAACAGACAATACTATCGAAGTCAACTTCTCATAATTTGATGTTTGTTTACTCAAACATAATACAACACAGTGGGTCTTCTCTCCCAACTCCCAGCAAGCTCCACCAAAATTCCCTCGAACATCACACCTGTTTAGAAATCAGCGTACTTTGGAACATAATAAATCTACCGAGGCCTCTATTTCTCAACAGCTAGCAGCTAACATAGAGGCCGGGTTGGAGTTACTGGTCTCACACCAGGCGCTTCCCCAGGTGGCGGAAAGGAGAATGCCTATCAGATATGGTGGGCACCGAAAATATTCCGGGGCGGACAAAAAAACAGTCAATTGTGACGTCGTAATTGACTGTAAATTTTAACAATTGATGACTTTCAAGATATTCTATTGTGAAGATAGAAAAGTTAAGGGCACTGTTAAGAGAGTAGAATGGCCTTGGCAACATGGAAAATGGACTTGAAACAGATCAGAGGCAAATGTGACCTTTATTTTCGGTACTGGATCTTACCACCACCATACTTCATCTTACAGAGAGGAAAGCCAAACTTTCGTAACTGAGTAAAGTGTTGAAGTTTGACAGACTGACTATTATAGTTAACTTTATTGTAAGCGTTACAGTTTCAATGTTCTAACATCTTCCTCAGACGAAACACTAATAAATACATACAGTTCATAAAAGCTACCAGAAGGTTCTACGTCTTCAGCCAATCACATCCCAGAAATCGTTTACTTTTCAAATTTTTAAAAAAAGTACACGATCACAGCCCTTCACAAATACGCCATACCCCCTAGTCAACTAGAAACTATAAAAAACTTGTAACAGGTAAACTTTATAACAAAAAAACTGAACCGAGATGCATTTTTAAAAAAAATGCGTAATAATGTGTAGTTAATTAATTATTAATAAATAAATAAAGTTAAATAAATCAGCTACAAATAAAAAAAAACAAATAACAAAAATAAATAATAAAAAAGGAAACTTAAAAAAGGGGCTACAGAACGTTTCTTATTTACTCGAATACTTTCTCCGCTCTTCTCTTCCCAGTATGTCTTCCTGTTTCTCAATCCTCAGGAGAAAGAAATAACAGGAGAGGTTTAAACAACACAAGCATGACGTCAGACTTAAAAGAGACAGAAACGCTATTTATAAACATATACAAAAAGATGTGCATGATATACTGAGAAGGGGCGAAGATACTAGCACAAGAGGAAATTACGTTGGTTAGGAAATGGAAAGAAACGTGAATGAGGGAAACGGGAGATAAAGCGAGGAACTGGAATGGTGGGATAGGAGTATAATTGAGGGATAGGAAGGCATACTGGGAAGAGAAGAGCAGAGAGAGTGTTCCAGAAAATAAGGAATGTTCTATAGCCCTCCTTTTTATGTTTCCATTTTATTATTTATTTTATATTTATTATTTTATTCTTACTCATTTATTTATATAAAATATTTTTTACGTCTCGATTGAGTTTTCTTGTTATGTAGCTTCCTGTTACAAGTTTAATATAGCTTCTAGCTGACTAAGGGGTGTGACCTGTGAGTGAAGAACTCTGATTGATTAACATGTGTTTAGTTATGGAAAGTAAACAAATTCTAGGACGTGATTGGCAGAATACGTAATAAGGCAGAAGATCTCTTGGCCTTCTGATGCTTTTTATGAAATGTTAGTGTTGATTAGTGCTTCGTCTGAGGAACATGTGCCTAAAACATTGTAACTGTAACGCTTGCTGTGTGTTTTTACAATAAAGTTAAGTGCGATAGCCAATAACAAAATTAAATTAATTTCTGTTTTATTTAAATTTTGTATGGATACAAGGCCTCAATATAATTATATCATCCATACCAAAACAGAACAAGTATTCATCTCTCGAATCTCCTCTGCACATTTGGAATAAACGCACTGAATATTCACAACATCTGCCATAATATTGACATCAAGCTTCTACTAAACCCTTCAATAATTAGGATACAGAAGAGTATAAAATCTTGATTTACAAAATGGTCTACATAGTACAGCAGACCAAAGGATGAAGAAAAGGACGAGATAGAAGCTTCAGAGAACCAAAGAATGATTTGCAACCTGCTTGCTAGTCTCCTTCCATTAAAAAAGTTGATGCATGAGCGTAAAATCCATTAGATTTGAAATTTTGACTCTTCTTATTTTTTATTATACATTAGTACATGCAATTGTACTGAGTTTGGTCATTTTTATAGTGACAGAAGAATTGTTTTAATTCTCGGGATTCAGCTTTAAAAAATTAATCACAAGAGAATAGGATAGAGATAGTTTGATTTTCTTTCCACTTGTAATGACAGATATGCGTGTGCAAAATTTTATACAAATTTTCAGAATGTAAGACATAATACATTTGTTCTCTTTCAACTATTTGAATTTATTATTTCTTGTTTTAGTTTATCGAAGAAGAACAACGTATGAAGTTTGTATTATTTATTTTGTACGTAAGTAACCTCGTTTATCTACTTCATTTCATAAAGTAGAAAGTCTTTCTTAACTTCCTATTCAAATTCATTCATGTTCTCAAAGCATTTAATTCAGTATAATTTACGAAGTTAGAAACGACGCTCGTTTTAGCTGCTGCCAGTGGCTGAAATCTGAAACACATTTGCAACAATGCTGTTGTTACATTCTGATCTTTCCATTATAATTATTTTCTTGCAAAATATGATGTATGTGTAAAATTCTTAAGCGGCCAAACTTTTACAATTGTACCCTTCCCCCTTTCTTACACCAGAAGTTACAAGTTTAGCGAACCAGTTGTTACTTTGATTGAATATCACCTCTGCATGGGAGTAAACGAGAGAGTTAGACTTTGAAATCACCTTTTATGGACTAGCCCTTCTTTACCTTGTACTCTTCGATTTCCATTTGCACTTCATATGAGTATTTGTACTTACTAAAATTTTTCTTACACTCCACGTACGTTATGCAGTCACCACTTTCATCATCACGTATATAACCTCGTTGACAAATGCAACCTGGAGAACAACTACTGTTGCAGGATGACTGACAATTCATTGAAAGTATTTCAGAACATTGTCGTTGGCAACCACCTCTACAGGGATCATAAATTTCATTCGGTCTTGTGCACTCTGTGTGAATAAAGAAAATAACAGACAAGTAAACTAAATTTATATTTTCAACATTCAAATTACGTTCTTACTGACTTGCTTCTAATCATGGATATATTATTAGGCATGTTTGTAGTGCATTATAGTGCATTAAACGTTAACATAAAGACATATGCCATTTTCGTAAGAAGAATATTACAAAAATACTCTTTTTAAATGGATTTAGGAACATTTTAAAGGAAGATACTCGTTACATCATTAGTACTTGTTAGGCATATTAGTACTTCTATGGAGTGCAACATACATAATATTTAATACCTAAGGTTTTCTCATAGACACATTGTGGAAGCAGATCTCGAATGATATTCCATTAACACAACTACAATCGCTGAGAAGAAATGACGAAACAATTGTATCACTTGTCACTGAAATGTATACTAGATATCAACTACTTGAAGCAGGTCGGTTAATAAATTAACGCGACAGGTTTCTAATATCGAAATTTATAAATCCAGATAATCGCAAAATATGGATGCGTGAGCTTCCTATTGGAAACCCCATTGCTGTCGGAGATTGATAAGGATTCATAATCTATAAACTCGGATACTTAGCTTTCTGTTCTCCATAATTTCTTTGTCGCATACTTCATCATTTTTATTTAAGTCGTGAAGGTAGAAATAATAGCACGAACTAACTTCAAGACATTCATTTAGTGTACAGAAAAATGTTTTGACAATTCCTTCTTCCATTTATGTCCGAAAATAGGTTGAACCACTTAATCACAAACCTTTCACGCTTCTTTAATTATAATGATTTCATTTTAAGGGAAGTTCACATATTCAAGGTATACATGATCATGGGCTTGCTCACAAGAAACATGAATATTTTAATGCAATTTTGAACTTGAACATATAATAGACATATTTATGATTTATTTCTGTTATTAACCAGCTTTTCTCCATGCAATGTTATTTTTATTATTATCATTTTTTTGCACACATTTTATATTTGGTAACATTTCAGAAATTAACAGAAAAATGAACTTTGACATAACTGGAAGTATGTCTGGTATAGAGTCAATATTTGGTTTAGTAAACCGTTATGATAAAGGTTTTCCTCTTGTCTCAAACCAATCTGACTTAAGGCGTGAAAATGAAAGCATTCAAGTTTATGGGTTCTGGTGCCTTAGTTACGAATATTCTAGAACCAATAGCTTATACTCAGAGAAGTAAATACGTTCACACACGTATTTAGTTTCTTACCATTTCTTCCTGCAGATTGAAGACTTTCTAAGTATATATCTTCTTCAAAACTCTCTTCTGAATCTATAGGAATAAGAAATATTGATAACTTCGCTGAACAAAGTTTAGCATAGCACACTGAGCATGTTATATGGGCAAATATAAAATTAAAATAGTTCATAGCTTTTTAAATTAAAATCCCAATAAAATTATTTCACTTTGTTAATGGGTTGAAGTTGGCGCTAGTTGTTAGATTCTATTCAGAATAATTTAGATATATTTCGATGGAGAGATGTACCTATTTTTAATTCATAGGATAACATTTCAATCGTATATTTTAAAAATTGCATTATCGTGTTTGCAACGTATCTCTGTCATATTTCCAACAAAACGTCCATCCTATTCACTAAGTTCTTATGTATTTATTCGACAACAGCTGTGGGCGTTTCGTTAACATTCCCGGGCGCTTTCAGATAATAATTTTCAATGTTTACCATTGTTGTAGTGAGATATAACAGTACCGATGTAATCTGATGCATTTGATTTATTCCTAATGATTTTATTATATATTTGAAATGTCTTCATGTCCTGGTCTGATTCGTATTTCTGTCCCTAAGATATTGATGTAGTTTTTAAAACAACTTCCCCTGTCATTAAGTATAATGCCGCATTCCTTGTCCATTGTGCTCTTATTCAAATTATTGTCCACCGATTCTAGAACCACTCTTTTATGCACTTTGTATACGCGATTCTTTACAGAGTATTTTGTGCTTCTATTCTATTGATTGATAAGGAACGGTTGACATCCGTATATAACCATACTTTAAAGTTCTAACCTATTATTTTATCCTGCAGTGCACTGTACGCTAGGTACATCTAATATGAGACACACCACATTCACATGTTATTTTATGCACTTCAGACATTGTGAGGTCAAGTGTGTCCTTCGTTGATTTGTTAAATTTCCTATTTGAAGAAAATGTGGTTTTATTATTTGTTATGAATGTCTCTAACAAACAGTTTATCTTAATCTTATGTATTGCCTATCGTCTTCTCTCTTTTTTAAACATCTGTTGTTGTGTACGTCCTATATTTTTCAACTTATATTTGTTATTTTCTAAAGTTTTGCAAAAAAAATAGGATACAGTTTGTAAAGATAATAAGTAAGGGTTGCGACTCTACTTACAATCGCAAAGGATCCGGCCCTTTGATAGGATTTTAGCCACGCAAGCATTACAGTTTATAAAATAGATTGGCAATGCTGCCAACGTCAGTGTCTAGGTACGGAAAACCCCACAGTGCGTTTCTATTGTGTAAAATAATATTTTTGCCTAGTTTGGCGCAGCAAAGTCTAACTGAATATAAGAATGTTGAACAATTGGTTATTTTCAATGGTTTGGCAACACTGAGCTAATTTTATCCGTTATGCATAAGTGGCTCTGTACTTCTGTTATATTTTTTTTTCAAGATGACCCCATTGAAATACCATCATGAAATTTCGCACATACATTCTAATCAGCAGTACATTGAACATATTTTTTTTTAAATAATAAAAATTTCCAATTTGAGTTATTCAAAGAACAAGTTTTGTTTTATTTTTGAGAAATATAAAGATTGGTCTTATAAAGTCAAATACTATATAATATTGCAGCCCTTGAAATTTAGAAACGAATGAATGATAGAAGTTTGAGCTGTCTAGGAAAACCGGCTTTTAGTTTCAGGGTTATAAAAGTTTCAAAACATGTGAAACGCCAGTCGATTTTTTATTTTTAACAATTTATAACTCAAAAACCAAAAGTGTCAAAAACATGAAATTTTGTATTTTTGATCATATTGATACATACAACACATTACCGAATACAACACATTTTGTGATGGCTAAGATCTAAAATTGTTTGTATTGGTTTATTTGGCATCAAATGACCCGTATGGTATTATCTATAAGCACTCTGCTTATGGGGTCGCTAAAACACATACACATTTGCTGAAGAAGTTTCTTTTATTTTCAAAATTACGAATTATACTAGAATATTGTGTAGGTTTTCGGGTTGATTAGCTTTTTTAATAATTCTATAAACAACTTGTGAATCTTCTCAACCTATTCCCATTTGTTCTGTATCATTAGTCTTAAGCTGAAAATCTTGTTCAATGTAGATCTATCACTTCTAAATTCGCATTAGAGATACACAGCTGTTTCATATACGTTCACGCTCAGGTGTGTTACTCAACACTTTCTAACGTGTTGAGAGTAACGAGATTTCGCGGTAATTTCGACAGTCAGATTTATCTTCGTTTTATAAACCGAGAAAATTACTGAGGTTTTCCATTTCTTTGGAAGCTCAGCATTTCTCCTTACCCAACTCTTTGGCTAGTGCCTATCTCATCGTTTTAATTAACGAGGACGATATATCGTTAATTCGAGGTGAATCGACGTTTATAAATTTCTTTGTATCCACCTTGATTTCTCACCAGGAATGGGTATCCACGATTCTGAGAAATAGATTTCAAATTCTTCTGTTTGTTTTATGACCGTTCACCATCAACCGCTTTAATTCTTAATTGTATGTGACTACACTGAACCCTTTATTTCCAATGTGTGTGTAAAACGATAAACCGAGAGAAAGGACGAGAGAAAATGTAATTTCTTCATCCTGCAACACTGTTATGGGAAGAGAGCAAACTGAAAATTATTTCTTTATCTTCCAAGATATTGTAAATAAAAGGATCGTTTACTTCACTATCTACCAGTTTTTCAATAAACGCTGTCAACTTTGGAAGGTTTATTATAAACGTAAACCACTTTCTCTCCTTTCCAACGGACTACTGGCCTCTACTCTCACCCACAGCAAAGAAACAGGAAACTCCTAAAATTATCTTTGACGCCAACTGTAATTTTCCATGGAAAAAACTGGGAGCTTAGTTTCCCTTCCTCCGCATATTCCTAAATATAAATTATTGAAGGTAAAGACATAACTTCCTTCTCGGAATTAAATGATCTCCACAGGTGTCTTAGTGTCAGTATACTATCAGTCATCATTTGTTGGAAAATACAAGTTTTACTTAGCAACAAGAAAAAGCATGGCATAACCTGCAACATTTAACTGTGGAATCTAATTGTCGTAATTAGCGTCCAGCAAGTACATTCGTTATTTTAATATTTTAGTGGTTATGTATGTAGATTTTCTGAAACTGAAAGAAAAATATGATAAAAGAAAAAACCTCACGGAAAACGCAAGCTTCCGTAGAAATGGGCATAGTAATGAGATAGCTTGTATTACTTGAAATCGATTTTCTAATCAAAGGCTAATATAATATGAGTGATATACTTTTATCTTCGTGACCTTAAGATCTTGACTTAAAATGTCAAATGATGAAACAGTGCTTTATGAATGAAATACAGACATTCAACGTCGTCTTTGTCGCTTAATGAGAGACAAGACTGTGTTTCCGACATCTAGAATTTCTCGCATCTTCCCCAACCTTAGTGGTTGTGTCATTATTCACAAAGTGAAAGTAAATTGGCGAGTATCGTATTTGATAACATTTTCCGGGATAGTACCTTAAGAAGGGTCCTGGCTAATATCTTCATTATTCTCTACCTAATCCATACCAACCAATGGTTCCGAAAGGTTTTAAATAAAATTTAAAAGTGATAACAATATGTACACTGTCAGATGTAGGGTGTATTATTAAGGTTTATGTGCAATATTATAATTTTGTTTAGAAGAAACATCCATTGTGTTGAAGTGAATTAAAGTGTCATTTAAGTGAAGAAAAGATTGAGTATTTCTATTACATTGAAATAAATGTATGATGTCTCTACGAATAAATATCATTATTATTAAAGTAAGCTAACCAATCCGTCTCCATCAAAATCAGGATCGAAAAGCGGTGGATTTCCAGAATTCTTTAGTACTCCTGTTGGGAGTATAAAGGGGTAGCGAACATTTAACAGGAAAATAGTATTTTAAGTGCCAATCGTTGTTTCATTTTGTATTAGATCAAATTTATGGAAGATATCCCTTTTACCTTCAGCCGGTACGATCAAAAAATCGTAGATCATTTCTGGAACTGCAACTACGGTCGTAAACGCGACAATAGTTTTCCGGTGTCTACATCAAGAAGATTATCGAAATAACTCTTCCACCCATCGAGTTTTATTTGGATCCGCTTGCAAATAACCATGACTTAAATCATCCCAAGACTAAGCTGGTAACCTCTTCTCAGCAAGCTCATCCTTTTAATAGATTATAATGTTAGTTGTCTTGTCGTGTTGCTTTATCTCCGGAATTTTCTGCATCAGATAGTGTAGTTTTATCGGTCTAAGCTAACTTATGACGTTGAGTTTTGGGTTACTTTAGCAGTTTACATGTGTTATAGTTTCAATTGATGGGGATGGCTGCCTAACTTACTCTCTTTCCTCATAAAACTTGAGGTATTCTTAATCAAACCTGCAGCTTCCTGTCACAAACACATTTTCTGTTGGCCCTTTTGCCCTGTCACGAATTGCCTTCAAGCTATGAATTATTAATATAAATTGGGTTAATAATATCATTATTATTAATGATAAAGATATTTTTACACGTATCAGCTACAATTTTGAACCTATTTGAGAATTCGAGTTAGACATCTGCTTTTACGGCATGTTTATTTTATATTACAGTAGCTTGCTTATCCGGCAGAATGTCGGGTAAGCGAAAATGTCGGATAATAAGAAGGTGTTAAGGAAAAGCCTATTAAATAAATTGCGTTATAATTTTATATATTACGAACCTAATAATCATGATTTAGCAAACATACAAGGCTTCACTCAGTTTTGCATAGTATTCTTTCTTTTAATGCACACTCCGTAACACTTAATATACATCATTTTCTGTTTCTATTCGTTTTCTTCAGCCTTCTACTGTTACCCGTTCAACTCTAAACTGGTCAGCTACCTACTGCTTTGTCTCTTCCTTGTCCAGTCTCTTGATTGTCTCGTTTTTGTTCCATTGATACATCAACTTTCTTTCTTTCCGTCGTCATTCTTTTAGTGTTGTTCGCCGGACTCGGACCGTCCGAGGTCCGGACATTTTAGTGTCAGAGTCCGATAAAATGTCCAGATAGTGCGAGTCCGAACAGCAAGTCCGAGTCCGATTTCGGACAGTCTGAGTGCAAACACAAAACCCGAGTTCGATTTCGGACAGCCTGATTTCAATTTTGGAAGGAAACATAGGTTGAAAACAAACCTCCAGTTTTTTTTTCTTCATCAATGGGCTTCTGTTTGTACTCTGTAGGCTTTTCGCTAAAAGCCGATACTGAAAGAGTCTGTTTCCTGTTTTCTTCCACCCCCTCTTTCATTCAATCCTCTTTTGTAGTATAGTTGTAACCGCATGCTCCCTTCAGGAAAATGAAAATGTCGAAGGAAACTTGAAATTTGCGTTGCAGCATAAAATAGCAAAGCATACGCGTACATTCCCCCTGTTTCTCAAGCACCATAGTTATTCCTATTTTTTCCTAAAAGACTCTGGGTGCTAGATTCTTTTTATAAATCGTTTGTCAAAACGAAAGTTACCATTGGGGAACAATTCCTTCCTTTCCCTTATACGTAAAAGAGAAACTGATATTGTTCGTTAATAGTAGCTTGTTTTTTCAAAGACGAACCAACGGGTCATTGCCTTTACTCGAAATTAGACATCGCAATGCAATAGAAAGTGAATAACATTGTTTTAGATTAAGGGATGAAGCATGAAATAAGAGATACTTGTGTACCAGGTAAGAGGTTTCTGTTATACACTACAATAATGCATCACATGTGATTTTCGCCCACATTTGATCGTTTGCACCAAGTTTTATTTTATTGCGTTGTTTTGCTTTGGCATTCTATCATCCCTCCACATAAGGCATGACTACGGAAGAGAGAAAGACAGAGAAAGAAGAAAGATCGTTCACTTTCCATTCTCCACAAGGGAAGCATGGTAAATTAAAAGTTATAATTCAAAACAGGGAAGTCTGTTTTTCTTTCTTGAGAAATCCTTCAACAATGGAAGCGGCCCGCTATGTTATTCATCTAGTATCTCACTTAAGTTTTCGAGTTTGTTGGACCATGATCCACTCCACACTTCTATTAGTCATGTTTGAATCAATTGTTTGTTGCTTCTGGGCAAACATATATGCCAACGCAAAACAACCTTTTTGGACATGACAAAGAAATAAAATAAATGTTCTTCTATTTCCCAGCCTTAACACAGGGACCTCTTAAAGTTAATAGATTACTCTTATTTACCGATTGGAATTATTTTTCTTATATGATCGACCAAATATTGGACCCGTGTAGGAAGTAATCGTATCAGCCGACACCTTGAATTCAATTGGCTGCCCAAAAACCATTTTCCACACCGTTTGAGTTAGAGATTCGAAATTTGATATAAACACACAAAGCCTCCTTGAGAGTCTGGTTACGATAAAGGGATCTCAGCCCTCCATAACTTCCCAAGTGAGGGGCGTAGCCCGCCACGGGGAAGCTAGTATTGGTGATAGTCCGGATGAATGTTGCCAACACGTTTTATTCACCCCGCTCCAACGGGCTCGCAAATCAACTAGTGACATATATTTAATAAAAAGTCATTATAGTAGTTAAAGAAGGGCATTTAGTGTTTAAGTAAGTAAGTTCGATCGCAGGTTCGAGTCCGATTTCGGACAATCCGACAAAGTTGTCCGCGGATTCGGACTTTTTTAGAAGTCCGAAAAAAGGTGTCCGAAGTCCGGAAATCAAAAATTCCGGATCTGAACAATCTTACATTCTTTCTGTACTTGCGTTAATTCCAACTTTTAAACACCACAACTATGTTTGTTAAATTATACACACCACACGCACAAACACATACACATAAAAAGTAACAGACAGTAAACCGCTTCTTATACAATGATAAGCTGCACTGCACTGAATGGCTGATACATGAGTCATAGGACTCCTAGTGTAGACGGGTCTGCAACGCAGTAGAGTCAGGAGCCACGAAAAAAAAATCGACTACGTTCCCAACTTGCAAGCGAAGGCCGGATAAACGAGACTACATTGTATTTCGAATTACAATTGTTTTATCCTCTGCTTTACTTGCTTTTGTGATATAAGTTTTTACTCAGTTTTGTGATCACTAACGCATTGTCGGTGTCAGTTTCCGTTCCTTTGAAAGTTCTACTGTCCGTTATGTATTTGTCTACCTATTAATACAAGATATACCTGGTTTTGGGTTCTGCCACCCGGATATATTCATCTATATTTGTGTTCGTAGTATGTCCTCTAAGCTATGTTGATACACATAGCACTACAAGTTTTGGTCCGTCCAGGTATATTTCCAGTATGCATCATATTTGGTGAGCATTCCACCTGCGACGGCGCTTGGTGAGAGCCTTGCACTTCAACTTAATGCAGTTATAACATTAGTAATTTCGATAGTTAAATTTCCTTTTAAATAATATTATAGGGGCGTGTTTATTTTAACATAACAGCTGATAGCCCAATATAATCTGCACTGTGCAATTCCTTAATAAATAAAAATTAATAAGATTTTCAACATTAATTACCTTGTATGGCGTTTATGGGATACATTATTTTATCGATTATATTAACTACAGCAAGGAGTACACACGTTATCTGCGTCGTTTTAAAGCTTGGCATCTGTGAAAGAGAAAATATTTTATGTTTCTGATTTTGTATTTTATTTCTTTTCACTATTATAAGTGTATAAGATATGAATGCAATACTCATTTTAGAAAGTTCAAAGAATTGTCTAAGAATTATTTTCTCAATTGAGTTTATACAATTCTTCCTAAATAATGAATTCAGATTGATAAAATGAATGACAGTATTGCATATTCCACTATATATTGCATGGAATATATTTCAAGTAATCTTCTTTCAGGAACCGGAGAAAAAGAATCCAAAAACATACATCTTTGAAAAGAGCATAAGAGTACTAAAATACACAACATTAAGAGAAGACAAAATACTGAATGTTTTTCTCCGTCTCGAAAAGTGCTTGAAGTTACGTCTGTGGTGCGACGGTGGAATGGTTAATATGTGGGCATGTAAACTGAAGTGTTCGAGGTTCAAATCTCTGTTGATTTTTTTTCTTTACTTCTTTATTTTAGATTTCAATGTACTATCTGTCAAGAAAGTAAATGCATGTTTTCCGCGGGCTTGCATCCTGCCCCTTGTTGCTATGAGAAAAAATCTACACATTATCGGTTATCCACCTCGTCTTCTAATCGAAACAAACTGTGCTTTATAGGTAATACTCTTCAACAAAATCATTCAATATTTACCTTCTTGTAGTTGCAAAATATACAAAACTCAATAAAGCACGATTAGAAGCAGCAAATCTTTTTTTTTCTTACAAGACAGGAGTCCTCGTAAACCAGTTCGTTTCTGGTAAATATTGTGTTGCTCACTACCGTAAATATTAAGCTCCGTAGTCTGATGATTAGCGTGCTGGACTTTCACGCATGAGTTACTGAAACCTTGCTTAATCGACTCAGGAGGGTCGATTTCATCAAGATAGGAAGTAAAATTCAGGTTTTTTCCAAGTGTATTTAAAGCACATTTCTTGTGGAGCGCTTTTCAAGTAGCTGTAGATCCAAAATTTGACTCCTGATCCAACTGAAACCTTTGCGAGTTCAAATCCTGGTCGGGTGATTCTATATTCTTTTTTTACCAAAAATGAAAATTGGTTTCGTGAGTTCAAATCCTGGCGAACACAGAATTTCTTTTTTAATTTTATTTCAAATTACTGCATTTTTCAAATAATATAGTTTAACCATCTAGAATAAAATATATTGAAGTAGAAGCACAAGATATGATCCTCAGCACGTCGTCCGCACTGAGCACTCTTTGAGAATCTCGGGTCATTTCTGGGGCTACATGACGGCACCAGGTCCAGATGAACTCGTGCCTGTTCCTGAACGAATGACCAGTGCCAGCTATATTGAGGTATTGGAGGACACGCTACTTCCGTTCCTTCATCAAGGATTCCCGGACCAAGAAGAATTCATTTTCATACACGACAACAGTGCTGTGCATAATCACGACAGACGAAGACATAGTTAGATCACCCTGAATTAATATATTTAGACTGGTCTACCCGATCGTCGGACCTTAACCCTATAGAACATCTTTGGGCGTCAATGGTTCAAATATGGGAACAGCGGAGACAGGACAGGACTCAGGAACTTCTTCAGACCCACGCATTGGAAGTCTGGGATGATTTTCGTCAGCATCCAGACATCTATTCCAATCTTGTCCAAAACGTCATAGAAGCAAGGGGTGATTACACCAAATATTAATTTCTTTGGACGTTTAAAGTTTTGAGTATTTCGTCTTCTAAATTTATGCTTTCTATTCAGTGATATTTTGTCTGATCAATTTTCTATTTTATTTCACCAACAAATGTTGTTCGATTGACTAAGAGAATTTTAAATTCATATTATTTCTCTCTAATTTCCGGTTGTTTTTTTTTACGGAAAACGAGCATAAAGAGACACTCAAACGAGTTATAAGCCTATACAAAATGATTATTTCATTTTCACTGTGTTTATTTCGATTTCGATTTCGAGTAGGGGAGAAGTTATCTTTCATTTTCTCATAGAAAAGAGATTTTATTTCACTTACTTTAGTTTTCATTCTGTTCACTTTCCTAGCAGGCAAGAAGTCATATCAGCGACTTTTCACAAATAACTCTTTTACTTCATTTTCTTGTAAGTTATTTTCATCCGTATTTTTAGAAGAGAAGACTTGTTTCCTCACAGAAGAAATGTTTCATTTCGTTCTTTTCAATATTCTCTTTATTCCCATATTTAGTTGGTGAAAAGTAACATCCTCGGTTAGTTACAGGAAGCAGTTTTTATTTAGTCATATTTTCCATGTTTATTTTTCTAACGCCTTAATAAGGGAAAAGACGGATTCTTTTTCATCTTTTGAATATAATTCTATTCGCGTTTTAATTAGGGAAGAAGCAAAACCTTTCCGTTCGTATGGTTACAAATATATTTATAACGCCATTAACCTAAATACTTGTTTTTTACAAGCCGTGTATTGTTACACAACCCAAACAAGAATTAAGTCTCAAATTTGTAGCGCCGATCGGGTAGCCATGCTGTCTTAGGCTTTAAGTCAACGACTCGAAGGTCTCGGGTTCGAGTTCTGGCAGGGGCATGGGTGTTTGTGGATTTTAACCGGTTGTAAAGGACCGACGGGCTGAAATCAAAACGTTGCTATACTGGCCCATATAAAATGAAGGTTACCAAATTTTCATTAAAGTTATAGTGTGAGAATCGAACTCAAGATCCTAAGTTAAACTAATTCACCATAACACTTTCCATTTGTAGGCAGTGACTTGCAGGTTGCTCTAGTGCTATATCTTTTGTTGATCATAAAATACATGTTTGTCTTCAATTAAACACCTCACCCAAACTGCTTTACGTGAAAGATGGAATCTTGTTTCGATAGTTCTTTCAAAGTATCGATTGTAATGCTGTTAGTAACACAATAGACCCTTTCAGCCTGTAGATTTAGAATTTTAATCTTCTCACTGTTGAAGATAAACTTACCTATTACTTTTCGTATGAAGTTTCTTCCAGATACTCCACTGAAGATACTATTTTCAACAATCGGCAGCAAACGTGATACAGGAAACTGACTATTAGGACTCGTTAGATTGTTTTCTGTAATTATTGCATTGAAAAGTAAACAATATTTTTTTAGCTATGCGCAGAAATATACTTTTCATAATCACCTTCGATTAACATACGAGGTGTTGGAACCTGTGAAGTAATCAAGTCTTTTTGAAGAGTCTGACGTGCAGTGTTTCTCTTATTAATTTGAACATTGTTTTATTCTATTTCAGTATCTTTTATTATAAAAAAGTTAATCTATATCTTATTATTTGAAAATCAATTTGAATTTAAAAGTTTATACTTAAAAATCTTTCCTCGGCCCGTCATAAGAATATGAGTACCATGTAGCTTGAAAATACACCAACAGCAATGCCCCAGGCAGGATTCGAACCCACAACTTCATGAACTCCGGCCCAGCCTCTAGGCCACATGGCTACCGAGTTCAGCTCGCCATTCTAATAGCTGGAAATTACATAAATTCTTTTATTAAAAAAAAACTTTTTATTTTAACTTCATTCTTGCTCTTAGCACCCGTATTTTTAGTAGAGAAGAAGTAAGGTCGCTGTTTGTTTTTCTCATAGAAAAACTGTTTCATTTCATAGAAAAGCGGACGGCAGAAAACGCTATTTAAAGGATTATTATTTTCTTCCTATTCGCATTTTTAGAAGAGGAGACGTGATACTCTTTTCATCCACTCATATTAATACAAATTAATTAAAATATATTACCATAAATATTTATATTTTGCGAACAGCTCCTTATTTCATATCTTAGTCAGAAAAAGAAAGAAATAAAAAAAATGTTTTGAGATTCCAACTCAAGACCTTAAGTATTGCAGCTTAAAGTCATAGACTCCACACTTAGAATTTAAAAGTCCTGAAAATTTATCCCACGAATTACTCAACTGTCTTTCTCAACAGTCTAAAGTGCAGTATTTCTCTTATTATTCTTATTATTGTCAACATTGTTTTATTCTACTTCAATATATTTTATTCTAGATGGTTAAACAATATTATTGAAAAAATGCAGTAATTTGAATTAAAATTAAAAAAGAAATTTTGTGCTCGCCAGGATTTGAACTCACGAAACCAATTTTTATTTTTGGAAAAAAAAGAAAGAAAAAAAAAACATTCACCTGACCAGGATTTGAACTCGCGAACTGATGCGTGAAAGTTCAGCACGCTAATCATCAGCCTACTTTTTTTTTTTAAGGTGAAACGCACCCTAACCGAATGCGCCACCCAACTGGTTTAACTCTTACAACTCTTGCAACTCTTTCAACTAATTTTTCCTAACTACGGATAACACAGTTAAAATCACATCCATGCCCGAGGCGGGATTCGAACCCACGATCCTTGACTCGACAGACTAGCGTACTAGACCGTTCGGCCACCTGGATCGGCATACGTAACTTGCTATTTACGGTAGTGAGCAACACAATATTTATCAGAAACGAACTGTTCACGAGGACTCCTGTCTTGTAAGAATAAAAAAAAAGATTTGCTGCTTCTAATCGTGCTTTATTGAGTTCTATATATATTTCAACAACAAGTAAGTAAGTATTGAATGAGTTTGTTGAAGACTATTGCCTATAAAGCACAGTTTGTTTCGATTAAAAGACGAGGTGGATAACCGATAATGTGTAGATTTTTTTCTCATAGCAACAAGGGCCAGGATGCAAGCGCGCGGAAAACATGCATTTACTTTCTTGACAGATAGTACAAGATCCAGTTGTATGTATTATTATATGTAAAATTAACACGATAAGTAGGATCAAGAAAATTAATATTTACACATTTATAAAATATAAGAAAATAAAAAATGTAAAAACCATTCGTGTTGTCGAAATTGACCTTATGTTTACTTAACGAAATACCACAAGTTTTGAATTAGTCACAAGAGTCCATTACATTCCCTTACTGTCGTGAAAATACATGATACGGTCAATCAAAATATTACCTACTTACATAACTAGAAATAAATGTGAAGAAAAAAGAAATAGTTTTCATAATAATACCAAATAAAATGACTGAACGAAAAACAAAACCTTATGGAAAATGTAGAAACGCTTGGCCAGATTTGAACCCCATGAATTTAAAAGCCTGTGAGGATTGTTAGATTGTTATAATAGCCAATACGATCGTGTTATGCTAGCTTTGAACTGATTCGCATGTTTAGGTTGTGGTCGTGCATACGAGCAGTTGATCTATAAGTAAACGAGGGTAAAGGTACAGTAGATCAGAAACAAATTCCAATCTCAAGAGGTACGAGACTTGAACAAGTACTAGATATTGGTAGTCAAATAATGAAACTTAAGTATAATAGGGTTGATGCTAATAAACAAGACAAAAATACACAAACAGTACGGTTGGAGTTAGTGGTCTCCCACCAGGCGCGTCACCAGATAGTGGATGGGAGAATGCCGACCAAGTATGGTGGATACCGTAAATGTTTTGGGGAGGACCAAAACCGTTACTGCTGCCCTACAGTTAATAGAGGAATCTACAAAGACAAGAGAAATATAACCGGGAACAAAAATATCATGATGAAAGGAAGCAACTTCACCATTACCACCCTAAGGCGAAGATGAATGACATCGGCAAGGCTCAGATGCGGGCAGACGACATCTTGAATGTTTGCCTTTACTGCGAGGTTATAGAGCTGACAACTCTACACGGCTAAATTATGTCAAGAAATAGTAACAGATGGTTCATGGATTCTCCTGGGGTAAAATATTACAGAGGTAAACTAGTCCTTCATTCGGATCTCCTGGCGGGGACTGCTTCAGGGGGTTCCAAAAGCATAATTAAGAAAGACTTAGAATAGGAATCTGGAACGTACGAACGTTATACCAAATGGGTGCTCTTCAGGTGGCGGTACACGAAACCGAAAACTACAAGCTGGACATAGCGATACAGGAAGTCCAGTAACAGGGCAAATACATTTTCTACTTAGGGAAACAATCAAGATTCTGAAACAGGATTCCTAATTAAGAACATCCTTTTGGCGATTCAGGATATAAAGTTCGTAAACGAAGGACTACGTATGTTACAGTACGTACCTAATGGTGCAACACTGTTTTAATACGTTTTTGCTCCAACCGAGTAGACTAATGATAACGACAAAGATACATTTTAGGAGGTTGCTAGAAAAGTTGTTTGAACTATTACCGAAGTATAATACGAAAATTGTATTGAGTGATTTTAACTCTAAGGTAGGGAGGGGGAAATATGGACCTACTATAGGCAAATACAGCCTTCACAAAATCGCCAAACAATGGAGAAAGGCTCATAACTTTCGCGATCTCGAAATATCTACTAGTAAACAGCACACATTTTCAGCACAAAGACATGCATAAATACACGTGGGTATCACCGGAAGGCAAAACTCTCGACAAGATCGACCACGTATTAGCAGATAGACGAAGACACACCAACATAATGGATGTTAGGTTTTACAGAGAAGCGGAAGGCGACACCGACCACCAGTTAGTGATCACCAGAGCGAGGGAAAACTATGCATCGAGAACATAGAAAGCAAATGATCAAAACAACTTGAATTCAAAGATAATCCGAGCGTAAACGCAGACAACCAACCCGAAATATCAAATAGGTTCGAAATCTTAGGTGACTCGAATACTAATGAAGATCAAATTGATATAAATGTGAGAGACAATCCGTGATACAGTGAAGGGCGCAGTGAACGAACGTGTAGGGGAGCAGAAACAGCAGACAAACAAGCCTTGATATGATGAAGAATGTCTTAAACTGCATGAGGAACGAAAACAAATTAGGCAAAAGCACAAATAACAAAGGAGAATAAATAACAACTACTACAGTAAAGCGAAACGAAACGCCACACATGGGTTCAGAAATAGAAAGCGAGATTATCTTAGGCAGAAGAATAAGGAGATAGAGGAAAACGGGAACACAAATAACATACGAGATTTATACAAAGGGTTAAACTCATTAAGAAAAGGTTACCAGTCAAGCTTTTGGAATATTAGAAATGAACATGGAGAACTTCAGGCGGATCCGACTAAAATTCTGTTATGGAGTAGCATATCATGCTACACAGCGATTAGGTTAGATCGGTTTAGTGCAAGGATGATGTGCAATGTTTAGTAAAACCGTATTCAGCTTAATCTAAAGTTTAGGATGCAGATTCTATTATTAAGCATTCTGCGAAGGTATTGAGATTAGTACATAAAGTAAAAACAACCAAATGTTTGAAACGAAGCTAATTCAATGTAACCGTATGCGATCTAACTCAACACGTACTATACACAAACTAACTTGATGTGATGTAACAGTTTTGCGGTAATGAAAGCTAGGGCTTTTACCCATTTCACCATGCTTCGAATAAGTTTCACGATGCGTCGAATATTAGTTTGTTATGTAATCCTTTAGTTGACAAAGATAATGCTGTATGTTGAGTTCAACATTGTTAAGATGTGCAATCTGCAACTAGCGATACGCTGATGTTACAGTATCATACTAATTTATTACTTCAACCTTATGAGATAGATGGCAATTAAATTTGTATGTAAATTTTGATTATAGCAAAGTATATCATTCATTTATATTTGTAAAGAAATTATGTTTTACTGTAAATCCTGAGATTATTTGTAAACAGTAGTTTAACGTTGAAGTTTTATGTTGAGAACTTTATGTAATGAACTTACCACAGAGAAGCGAACAGCTGATCTATTTTTCTTGCAAAGTCATGTAAGAGATCAATGTTGGTAACCTCAAGTAGATTTTCACAGCTATATTTAATAAAGGTTGTGACGTAATACGAACTAGTTTTTATTAAACGGCGATCTTATTCATCTGCCGGAATGAAACGCTCCTTGACCAGGTGGATATACAATTAAGTTTCATCCCACTCAATTGTGCGTTAGCCTGGATTCATTTAAAGAGGGAATCTTAATTTACATCTTTATTCCTAACGGAATCTCATGAGGATCTTGTACGACAAACTCTGAGAGATATAAAACGACGTTCAGCAATTACACCTACAGAGCCAAGGATCATTATAGTATTATTCCAAGCAGAAATAGAAGTTCGTTACAATTCTCGATCTGTGGAAAATTATTTCGATAAACTTCTTAGCGTACACAGCGGAGTACAAACAGATGTATTTGTAATCTATACAGGAGAACCATAGATACCTGAACCTAACAAGATCGAGGTTGAAATGTCGATAAAGATATCTAAAAATTTCAAATCACCGGGAATAGACAATATTCCAGCCGAATTAATTAAAGCGAAACTAATCAAGGAGCTACATAAATTCATAAATGCTATGTGGAGGAAGGAGGAGCTTCCAAAGAAATGGAAAACCTTAATAAATATCCGGCTTACAAATAAGGAATTTAATCAGACTGTAATAATTACAGCAGGATTGTATTACTCCCGACATGTTACAAAGTATTAAGTACTGTTAACTCGTCTAAGCGTATACGTAGATGAAATAGTTGGAGATCACCAATGTGGATTTAGAAGAAAAAGAACTTTCGCCTTGAGACAAATCTTGGAGAAGAAATGGGAAATAAATGGAATTGTTCCCCAGATATTCATTGATTTTAAGATTATAATCAGTATAAAAAAGATACACAGTACCTGGTACGGTCTGGAATTCTGAAAAGCTTATTGGACTAGTAATTATGTGTCTCAGCGACCTCACCAGCAGAATACGGGCGGGTAATAATAGGTCATGTAGTTTCAAGATTCTCAACAGATTAAAACAAGGTGATGCCTTGTCACCACTACTGATTAACTTTACTTTAGAATATTCTATTTTAATAAACAAAGAGTACAAAAAGAGACTAACGTTGATTGGCTTGAATCAACACTGTTTGTGTACGCGGATGATGTAAATTTAATACGGAATATATAGACACACTACAAAATAACACCGAGGTCTTAGTAGAATCTTACGATGAAATAGGTCTACAAGTAAACATAGAGAAAAGAAAATACATGATAACAGGCCGAAATACAGGTAATAACGGAAATAGATACATAACAATTAAGAATAAGAACATAAAGAAAGTAAACAAATTTAAATACCTAGGAGCATACGTAACAAGCAAAACCGAGGTAACGGAAGAAATAGAAGGTCGTTTAGCATCGCGCAACTCATGTTTCTATTCAGTTCAGAAACTTTCAACTTCGTGATTGATATTAAGAAAGTTGAAATTTAAAATATACAGAACGGTTATTATGCCGGTAATATTTTACGGTTTCGAAAGTTCGAGTACGACCATAGCAGAAAAACATAAATTATGAGTGTTTGAAAATAAGGCCTTGAAAAAGATATACAGGCCGAAACGGGACGATATGACTGGAGAATGGAGGAGTCTGCAATTATTGAAGAACTTCACATACTGTACTACTCATCCGATGTTGTAAGAATAATGGAACAGTGACGACTAATCTGGGCAGGCCATGTAGCTCTGATGGGAGAGAAATGAAGACTATATATCATCTGCGTTGCAAAGCCGAAGGGAAAGAGACCGTTGGGAAGGCCTAGACTACGTTAGCAGGAAAATATTTGGAATTATCTTCGAGATATAGTTGTTTGTGATGAAAACTGACTTGATTTTTCCCAGATGAACTTGAGAGTTCGGTAAACCAGAGAATAAGTAAACTTAAATCAATATAACAATTGTAGTATTTATAAAACTGCATATCCCAAATCAATGACAAAATATATTAAAATTCAATTATTCTATTTATATTAGTGATATCAGTTTATTATATACTACTATTCGCTTTATTTATTATTCGAGCTATGTAATTGAACTTCAGTTGTGTACGAATTTCTCCACTATTATGGAATATACCAATTAAAACTATATTGGTAGAAGAAAGGCGCACCTCACTTTATTCGGCAGGATTTTGTATAGGACGCATTCATGTAGCCTCATTAACAACAAAGAAGCCGCACAGGAGTTCCATCGGAGTTTTTCTCAACAGTTTACAAAGTCGTTTCCGCCTGGATTTTTACTTCCGAAAGGGCCCTTGTCCACGAAAAATTAAAATCAAGATATTTGTATTATTCAATGCATTTCATTATTTTCTAACACGTTATTAAGATCTTATGATTCCAGAAAATCTGCAAAATCAATAAATTATCGTAAGAAAGTAGGGGACAGAAACACAAATTAATTTTAAAATTTGTTTATATGTTATGTCTCCAATTTGTTTTTCGAAAAAGGAAACTTTTGGTAAACTACAAACTTCTATCACTATTTCTAAGATATCAGTGGCTGATTTATTTCCCCTAGCTTTGAAAAATAAGAAATGTATTTGAAGTGTTTTTGTTGGTTTCACAACCTATGGTGCTTGGACAAGGGCAGTTTTGGAAATGGACTACGCAACTGACGTAATATCTAATCCAGCTTTTTCCACCGCAACGTGTTGTTACAACTTTGAAATATAGGAGAATGAGCAGATCTATACAAAAAGCAAAATTGTGCTAATACATATCCAGATTTTTTTCTTTTTTTTTCCATCCCGCTGGTGCACATAATAAATTTACTCCCAAATTAGATAAATTTATGCATGATAATCAACAATAATATTTCATACATTGTCAGCTTTATCATTGATTTTACTTAATTATATGTTAATTAACCCTATGTGTTTTCAGTATCTACAAGCTCGTAACAATCTACGAGCTATATTAATACTAATTAGCTCTACGGCCTAGGAAACTCGCAAGTTCATTGCAACAGTAACAATCTTTCGTCAGCATTCTATCCTGAGCAAGATCAAGCCAGTTCTTATCATGAACACCCCTTCCAACATTGTCCTTCCAATGATGTCTCGGTCTTCCTAACGGACTCTTTTCCTCCGGTTTATTAACCACGATAGAAACTTTGCTTTCCCCCATCCGAGCTACATGGCCTGGCCATCTTATACATCGTGATTTTATTATTGGTATTATGTCGGATGAATAGTACAGTGCATGGAGTTATTCGTTATTCAGTACCCTCCATTGTTCGGTCACGTCGTCCCGTTTAGCCTCGTATCTCTTTCTCAAAACATTATTTTCAAATGCATGGAATTTATGTTCAATTGTCAGACTCATACTCCAACTTTCGTAACAGAAACATGTGTTGCTGGATACTAAACTACTTTCTATGTATTCCGTGACCTCGCTCTTGCATGTTGCATACAAATATTTAAATTGTTTACTTTCTCTATGATGTCACTCCTAAATTATTATGTCTCTATTTGCTTCATCCTCGTAGTTTCGGCTTGTTAACATGTATTTTGTTTTCGCTATGTTCCTCTGTGTAACTATCTCGTGGTAAGCTTCTACTAAGACATCGGTTACTTAGAAGTGCATCTATATCCTCCACTTTATAAAACCACATCGTTCGCGTATGCGAACAGGTTCTTCAAGCCATTCAACCCTTTGGCCTCTTTTATTTTATAATTCCATATTCTAAAGCAAAGTTAAATAGTAGTGGTGACAAGATAAATCCGCTGTGAATCTCGAAACTATCTAACACGCCATTTCCTATACGTATTCTCCTTTCGGTTTTGTAGAGAAACATTCTTACTAGCTGCACACGTTTTATTTTCGAATTTCCAAATCTTACCAGGATACGTAGACCTGTTGCTTTTAATTTCCATTGGCGATCTATAATACGATTAAGTGAATTAATATGTTATTAAACTTTTTCAACACTTTGTAACATCTCGGGAGTAAAAAATCACGATACGTATTTTACACTTGTTAGGAAATCTACGTGGTTAATTACAACTATTACCATTGAAATAACATCCAACAAGCTCGTTTTAAAATTAAATTAAATATATAGATTACGAATTCTAGAACATTAACTAGTGGTGCAAAATTTTATAAATGTTAATTTTAATTTAACTTACTCAACTTTATCTTTTATTTTATTTATTGCTTAACGGGAATGAAAAACAATTCGGTTCCAATCTAATTATGATATTAAATCGAATAACTCTGTGCAAATTTACCTAGATTAATGAATATTTTGCTTTTTAAATAGCTCCAAATGTTGAAACGTGTTAAGAAATGAAATATTAAAAAAAAAATAATTATGACGAACTTTTGTTGTAGCGTTTAACTGACGCACTGTTATGTACAAATGTAAACATTGATTATACTTATAAGTATTATTTACAAATGTACTAAAATTATTTGATTTCAAATGTAAATATTTAACTAAGCAACTTTATTTTGAAATGTTATCAGAATGGATTGAGTAAATGGAAACATACTTTCAACTTTTTACGGACTCCGTAGATTTATCACTTGGAACTTCAGCATTACAGTTGTGTAGAAACATAAAAATGTAGATGACATATTTAGTATAATGTTTTATTAATACATTTGTTTGAAAAAATAAATTGTAAAATTTAAAATATAAATGATACTATGGAGTACATTTTCTAATATATACATGTAAGTTAGGTATAAAAGTATTCAGTCCAATTATTGTAATGTCGTGGACACATTTCTAAGATGAATTATTTCTTTGAAATTTGTTTCCATAAACAAATGAGTAGCGTGAATGATAACTGCAATACAATTGGCATTGTCTTCAGTAAGAACAAATATAGGCTTTTCTGTGACAACTAATGCCCATATAAAGCGAACACTACTGTTACATGTAGTTTGATCTACGCGATTTCAGCGTGACAACCAGCATAATTTCAAAAGAATTGCTTTACTGAAAACATAATAAGCCTAAGTATCTTTCTACTTTGAAAGTTACTTATGAATTTTCCAACTCCACTTTTGTTTGAGTTAACTAAAATATGTGGCGATAATTCTTGTAACGAATAAAGCGTACTAGCCAAATAAGTAGTTCGCAAGTTTTCTACTTCCCAGGGTAATCGTGTGATTTGAGCTGAAAAGGAAAAATGAATACGAACTACGAACCAAAAATATGTGGTGTACCCTCCTAAGTTAGTGGAGGAACCTATGGACGACAAAGAAACGAAACAAGAGAAAAACAATCAACTCTTTTTATTAGAGCTCCTAACGCTTTGCTTGAAGAGCGTCAGAAGAAGTGATTTTACATAGTACAACAGCTCTTTATATACCTCAATTTGTGAGTGATAAAGAACATTCCGCAACATCAATTAGTTACAATAGCTGGATATTACAAATAATAATAATAATAATTGTTCTTTCATACTGTATTATTAGAATCATTCAATAGCATTTATGTAATACTTATAGTATTTTAATATTTGTAAATTATTCTTGAGTTAACTGAAAAGAGCTCGTCAAGCAGCATGCAACAATGTATTAATGAACAATGAAAACTGTCCTTTAACACACGCACACACACAGAGAGAGACTATGTATATTTGATATTGTATATTATCAAAAGGCAAAACTACATGGATATAACAATACGGCCGCTTATCTATCTTGAATCATGGAAACAAAGCTTTCTGACAAGGCTGATTATACTTTGAAAACACAAAAAGGAAGTAAAGCTTTACAGTTTCGGAAATATACCTTCTTCAGATTGCACTGCACAACTAAACATAGAAAGTAATGTATGCGAGCAAGAAAGGAAATAAATGCCTTTTTACTTTCAACCAATCAACCAACCTGACTAAAGTTCACACTTTTCTTATTCTAGCGCTTCCCTCCATCCGGTAAGCGTGCCTGTCATTCACCTGTCAAACTTGATGAGCGAAGAAATGTTTTAATAATTTATTTATGGCCTTTAGGCATCTAAGGTTCATGCCGGGATGCATATTTCTAGATTCCAACTCCAAGCTAGGCGGGGCTAAGGAAAAGATGTTGCATGTGGCGTAATGATTTCGTGTGACGTCAGTTCTACCTGGAATTGTCGTTCACAGGTTTCACAATAGCCTATATAAATATGGAAGAGGAAGAGAACAACCTTACATAGTTTTTAGAAGCATTTTCATAAATTATGTAAAGCGCGTTACGACTAATGCTTTAAAGACCGAAAAAACGGATTTTATTTTTCCACAAGGCAAAAGAAATATTCTTTTATTGACGATTTTTTTGTTCATTTCATCACGAATATTCCCTACTTAGCACAACTTAAGCATTTCTTGTTTAAGTTTAGTAAAATTAAATCTTCTGACGTTAAAAGAATACAAAAACGTTCTTTTACATTACGAATGCAAAATATCTCATTAGCGCTCATGGACACCAGAGAACTGGTCCATCCTGTATAACTTAGAAATTTGTATTATCTTGTGTATAAGTGTGCATTTCTTCTATAAGAAATTACTTCGTTTTACTTTTTATCGCCCAACCTGAAATCAGTAAGTATATCGAGTGAGCTAGTTACCGCAACCCTTCAAGTCGACTCGACGGAAAATGATACAATATTGTAAATTCCATGTTACCCTAGTTGCGGAAGGTTTGCAGTTTAGCGCAAGGAAGGTTATATTATAATATCCTAGTATAAATTAATTTCAGCTCACGGAACCAACGAAATCGACAGCAGAACATTGAAAGAAAAACAGAAAATTAATAAATATTTCCTGTACAAGGGTTTGTTTGACCGTGCGTATACTAAAAAGGACGTCGAAGTATTACGTAAGCACATTTTCAGTCATTCTAAACCCACTTCTTCTCTTAGTAAAATAAACGTATACCTAACCCCGAACCTTTGTGCTTGTCAAATTTCTTGTGCTGTTATTTCTTAGTCCAAAAAGTATATTCTAATCAACTAATCATATGTAAGCATTACTCAGAACCCCTTCCCCATTGAATGCTTCGTAATACTTAAGCGATCTCAAAGTAGATATGTTCCGCGTGACATTCAAACTCGAATTTATTCATTCAGTTTCGTTATAAACTTGTCAGATATAATCAAGGAGGCAAACTCCTTTAAATTCTTTCACTGTTAATATCCTTGTATGCTGTTCGTTTCAATGCTCAATGATACTATTGTTTTGTAATATTCCTCGCACAAAATATCTACTAAATCAAGTCAGACTGTTCTGCATAGCAAGGAAACGTATTTTATTAGTTCTATGAGTGCATCTCCTTAAGTATGACCCACTTCGTTTGGTCCAGATTCGCAGTAGCGGCGATAGGACCCGCGCGGGGCGCCACCGACCCGAATGGGCCCTCAAATAACTAATAAAATATATAATTACCCTACGAAAATACTAGGCCTCTATTTCAGAAAAGTCACAGATTTGTAATTTGAACGAAATAGTACGAGAAAGAAGATACAAATTCGAAATTTTTAAAACAACGTCTTGTGGGGTATCGTTGAAAAGCTCTTGATGATTAATCTATAAATCAATAACTAGTTTCTCAATAGCGCTCATATAAGGCGAGTTTTGAATTTTTGAAAAATAAAAAAAAACTTCGAACTCTACCTCAGCCTATAGGCCTGCCGAAATGGATTTTTTTAGATTCTATTAGGCTAAGAAAGAATATGTTAGTTTCATCCTGCTTACCCTAAACTGAATTTCTTCCAAAACTCACAACTAAGCATTATTTCTGTTAAAAACAATGAAAAGAAGTATTATAGGAGAAAATGCAGTATATTGTACGATCTCTTATAAATAAATAATAAAAACACGATGAAGCTCGTAGAAAAGGGGAGGGCTAGGGGCTTACCCCGTAAACGTTTCGTAACCCCCTTAAATTTTCGCTAGCCCTTCTCCCAATACTTTGCAATGCATACATGTATGAAAATTAAACATCAAACAAATACTTGATAAAATTTTAACAAGTTTCTATGCTCTTAAATGTATATTATTGGCAAATGTGTGTTTTATACAGTATATCGTATTTCATGATTTTCGAATCGAACGTAACTCGTATGAATCGAAAAAAATAGCACTTTATACATAGTTTTAGAGGTACTTTCCTACAGGAAATTTCATAAAAGGTGCCGTTGAAGACTTCTTACAAAGTTGCAAATTAATTTTGCAAGTTTCTTATGCGAGAAATATTACATTATATTATAAATCTCTGGGATCATTAAGTCTATTCCTGATTGGGATAAACAATTGTTACCCTACAGTAACTCGTCAAACTTCCCCTACAATTATAGGGATGGTTCAACATATTAAAACACATAAACACCTTAGACACCATGGGGATTGATTAACTCCTTACAAAATAATACATAAAAATGTCTAAGAAAATTAAAATTAAAAGAACAAAAGTCGACAAAGCTTCCAGAAATGGCAAAGATTCTCCACCAACATCGGTGTATTTAGTCCAATCGTGACTAGTGGAAATCGAAAAACTGAGAATAAACCAGTCTTTTAGGGGAAGCGCTAAAATGTTGACAAAATGATAGCAAATTTATCACTTGGTTTACTTAGCGAAAATGACGGAAAAAATGTAACTTAATGGATTTATAAAAACATCACGGTTAAAGGGGATTTTCAAAAGTTTTACGCACGGTAAACTTGAGAAAATGAAATCCCATTTTTATGATATTTTATACACAAAAAAAATGCTGGGTCAGAAGAAAAAAAAATCACCAATAGCAAAAACAGTCACTGATTCAGTTCGTAAAGAAATGAAAGAACCAAATAACAAAGATACAATAGGAAACTTTCATCTATTAATATCGATATAATATTTGATTTGTGAGAGACAGACGAACAAACGCCACAATTCCCAAATTTCATGCCTAGAAGCAGTTGTGTTAAAAGAAATGCTTATTGGGGTCCAGAATTATTGATGAGGCGCTAAGTTATTTTAGCTAGAGAAACTACACAATTCTACTGAACATACTACAAATTTCAGCCCAAATATAAGAATGTTCCCAATACACAAGTGAAAGAAAATGATGATTGAATTCCAAGGATGCGGGCTTCGATTCCTCAATGATCAGATTATAAGAATTAGATTGAGTAAAATGAAATGTTGCTTTCTCAACCGAAACTGTAGACTAGTATAGAAATCGATATTGCTCTGGTTGTCTCGATTTAAATAAAGCAATAAATAGTTTATTCCAAACTTAGTTCTCTTAAATTTCTGGAAATAATAATGCCATATTTGTAGATCCGTTTTGAATAATAGTGTGATATTTTGCTTATAGGCTTCATAAGATCAAGCAACTGATCCCTCAACTGTCAGGAACGGTGTCCTTTCAAACGATTTTGATTGGTGACCGTCCTTAAGTTAAATCAGGTCTAAAATATCTAGTCGTTCCACGTTCCCGTTTCTCTGTTACTTTTCCATAATCATGCCTTATCGCCAGGGGTGGATGCTAAATACTTTCAGAGAACTGGCCAGGATAGGCTAAATCTTGCTGTAGTCCGTTATACTTCCAGTTTTGTTCTGGATATAGATAAACAAAAATTATCTTACAGAATCGGTCGGGCTGAAATTTAAATACTCTATTGTAGTCCCTGACAGTGCCAAAATTCTAACAAGCACTGTCATGTCAGCTAGCTTTCTGTTTGCCCAGGGTTTCTTTAAGAGAAACCGCTTCGTGGAACAGTTATACAGCTCCAAAGGTACTTTTGAAGGTCCAAGAAATTTTAAACCAGGGTCGGACTGACCCAAAATTTCCATGCACCCCTCGCTGGACCTTTTGTCTTGAAACGTAATGTAACCCAATGAAAAAGACCACTTAGTCCACTTTTGCTACTGCTTGTAGCGTAGAGTCTTACCGCTATTCTAAAATTAGCAATTTTGACACAAAATACTTATGACCAACATAAAGCAGTGTTGGTGCTATAATCTAAGCAGGCCTACTGTAAAGTCCTCAAAAATCAAAAGAAAGGGTCTGTAAAATTTAATGATAAGTGCACAGGGATTTAATACATTCATACCCTTTTAAGTTACAATATTAACGTACTTAAGACTTTGCATTTTGAGACCTGATCAATATCCTAAAGGCCCTTGCAAGTTTTGGCGGCAACTACCATGAACGGCACTGAAGACCCTTGAAAGGTGCTTTTGCAACCCATGCTCCACAATAACCACTATCACTAGGACCTTTCCGTTTCCTGGGTGGGGACTTTTGGTTGCCAGCCCGTCCCTGTTTCAAACTATGTTCTGTATGCTATTACTAGCAGTGTAACTAGAATTTTTGGCTCCTCCTGCAATAATTTTTTTTAGGGACTTTGTCCTATTATCATCTCCCACATGCAATTTAATCCAATGATTATCCACACACCCCTAAGGCCCTAACGCCCTCAAATTTTTAACACCCCCTGATATAATGCAAACACTTCCTTTCTGGAATCCGGTGTAATATTTCAAATAGTGTTTTCATATTGGTTCTAAAAATGAATTTATTACATGAATGATCAATAAAGTTCCACTTATCCGCAAATGCTCAGTGTATGACGATTCGAAACAAATTTGAAAATTTCACATTCATAAAATGGAAAGTTTTTTATACTTTTCTGTTTAATATTTGGGAACGACGGTTGGAACCACATGTGAATTCAATCTTGCAGAAGGTGGAACAATTTCGCACTGTGGTCAGAGAGCCAACATCTGTTACCCCGTTACAAAACAAAGAACTATCTGAAAGATCTATTCGCTTTCTCCACTTTTATTGTTAATATCATAAATTCGATGAAAGTTGAATGGAACCCTAGTAGAGTGGGGTCACCTTGTCTCAAATTGGGCACTTTTCGCTCAAATTTCGGAACCAGATTTAGTTACTTTTTAAAAACTAAATTTAGTTTCTTTTTATTCTCTTTTATAGCGCTTATTTTTAATTGTAAAAATAGATAGTATTATTTTGTAAAAGAGTATGAGCACTTTTTCCAACCCCTATTTAACACGGAATAAATTTCAATGAACACATTTTTCACCCCCCTACGAGCACGGCACCCCCAAAATACACTTGGGGGTTGTTTTGAATTTAGTTATAATTTAATCTATTTCAAAAAAGACTATGCGCCGTATTATAGAACTTAGCAATCGTGGTGTATATGGGAGCCTAATGGTTCCTAATTGCCAAAAATGACAGAGGGTTGCGATATGGGGGTTAATTGCCAAAATTTGGATTTAGGTCGATTATGATGAGAAATGACAAGGCTACGATCTATCCCCTATTTAACATAGCAGAGTTTACATAAAAGGCCACGAAGCTATGGTGAAACCCCTAATTAACATGTCAGAGACTACACAGGAATATAGGCTAATTCAACACTATAAACGGCGACGACACATTTTTTCATCCCGTATTTAAGGTAGCAGAGATTATAACAGAAATTTGAAGCCAATTTCTATACCCCCACCTATATATAACCTAGGCTAAGGTCAAATATATCTCGTAAACGGCTAAACATATTGAAATTCTGTTTCCACATTTGGTACGTGGGCATTAAGTACTATCTCGAGGTTAAAGGTTAAATATGAAAAAATAGAAATACAACTGTTGTTGTTGTTGTTTATTTTCCTCAGTCATTAAAAACACACACTGTTAAATAATATACCAAACCTCTTCGCTACAGGTCACCTACACGGGGTTCACGGGGATGTTAATCCCGCGCCAGGGACCATTCTCATAAACGAATAAAGCATAATGTCGTTAACATTCGTGTTGTTGGCAAATTTACTTAAAAAGTTTTGTAGCGAATAGCCAGCCGCACCACATGCTAAATATAGAAAACAATAATGGCCACAGTGTTGAGATAAATCACCTTGAATACGTCTACTGTTCCATGTGTAGAATAAGCAGTTTTGTTTTAGAAACCTTATATGATACGGAATATATGGCGGCAGACCTTAGCTGTCCATATACTCGCCATGACCCGTATTACATATATAAATAGCAACCCAATGTTCACCAGACTTATGACTAGGATCAGTATTAACAATTTGTGCTCCAGGCAGAGTATGAATAAACCGAGGTAGTTGATCTGCAGCATACATACCCGTAAAATGATTGGCAGGCAGATTCTGCTGTAATGCCTGCTGGAGTTCAATAGTATTTAACATTCTTCTTCTTCTACTACTTAATCAGTATATATTTTTCGCTGGAAATCAATTTCCAGCTCGGAGGAGGATTCGCTGTTACCGGCGATGGTAGGGCCTGCTTAAAATGTACCTGTAACCGAAAACTCCCTGTCCTTGGGGGCTAGTATGTGATGCCGCACTGGCTCTTGAATCAGGAGTTAAATCAAACACTAATAGAGTGTAACCGTTAGGATACTCGGCAAGCGAAATATCATTACCTTGATTAGAATAATAAATAACAGTACCTATAAATAGTGTAGAATATGGTTGAATATATACCATATTATCAAAATCCGGCTGTAGTGGTTTAGTTGGTACCGGAGTTCCGTCGACATACAACGTAAAGAATGACATACTGAAATGCTTAAAATTAAATGGATTTGTAGTGTAACTACCATTAAATGCTGTAGTAGATATAAACTCAACAATAATACGTTAGGTACCAGTCCAGAAAACAAATCTGGGAGTGTGGTATCCATAATACCCTGAGGTAGAGTCTCAATTTTCAACTGCACCTTTGTCATAAGATATTTTACTCTATATTTAGGATTGTAAAATTTTATTTTGGGCTATTTTCACTACGGGTGACACCTCAACTTTTCTTACAAACAGTGTTGCATCGCTAATTAGAACCTTCCCCTCAGCACCGACCTCACCCATGAGACAGAAAGACGGTTTGGCTGGAATGAACTTAATACGCAACTGTACACCACTCAACAGGAATTTCTCCTGATTGAAAATATCGCCATGAATATAGCCCTGTAATTCATGTAGACTTAACCCCGTGATAAGAGCCCGCTGTTTAAAACCCAAATTACTATTTTCAAACACACTATCCATTTGGCCGGCCGTATCCTTAAACCCCATAGCAGTCTGAAGATGGGTTGATTTGGCATTTAGCACTATAATTTGGCATTATAATTTAGCAGTTTTTCAATATACGAACGATGCGGGTAGGTATGGCTGGAGTAGCTTATTAGTTGGTTGTTCAGATATATTTGTACCTCGCTGAACATTGCGCTGAGAAAATCATTTACAGGCCCGATTTTAGAATAGAACCATTAGGTTTAGAAATTTTAGCCTTAATATACAACATAGTGTGTGGTAAATCAATATAGTCATCACTGGGGGGTACCACAAACTCAATGGGTTCATTATCAGAAATGGAGGCCACCGGCTTATAAGGTACTGTCTTATTACCTAAAATACTCGTTTGAGCGGGCAGACCCACAAATAAATCCAACTCTGATTTCGTACACTCACACTGCATTTTTTACTGCTATTAATACTCTTATTTGTTTATTTTTATAATACCGTATTACGTCTACGAAAATGTAATTTTACACATACACTGCCAAACTGAAAAGGGAGTGGATTACCCCTGGTATCTCTCAACTACCTGGTCAAATTGTTTAAGTTGTACGGGGACATAGTGCAGGTTTTAAAAAATATGAACATTGCTGGCACCGTACCCTTTAATATTTGTATTTACGATACGCAGCAGGGGTGCGACAGTATCGCCTACCAGCTGTGGTTCTACAATATCACTATAAATATACATATGTGAGGGCAGTGATTTTTGTAGATCGGGTGGGAAGCGGGCATGATGGACCAGGGCGATATTATCTTGCTGTATATGATCAAAACCTAGTATTTTGGCTAATTCGTGTGATAGTCGTACTTCTACACTCTCTCCTTCTTTTCTTACTCTAATGACCTCAATGCGTTTTACCGACGACTTAACTTTTAGTTGTAAATTCAATTTATTACTTTTATGATTAACTTGAGACAGGATATCATCAACATGATAATAATTACCGGGCATTACTGTAGTTATGTTCCAGCTGTCATTATTCGTGGCGCTGTAATAAATTTGATTAGTATATTTTGAAACATTCTGAAACGAACTTGTATAGTGTACCTCAACAAGAGCTATTTCCCACACACCACCTTTCTCCAACACAGTAGGATGATATAATTTTGTAGTATAGGAGGCGAGGGTATTTTGTGGGAAATATTCCATAGAACTATTACTGGGTAGGGTGAAGTAAAAAGTACTACACTGCTGCTCCATAATAGTAATCAATCAAAAATATCTCTCTTTGGCCTTTTCTTTATACCACCTGATTGTTTAATTTTACGTTTTCCTCCCACCAATACCTGATTTATTTTATTTTGAGCTTTATTTTTTAAATTACTTTTTGCCTCTTACCAGCATGATTTTAAAGCTTCTTCAACAGGTCTATTATTATCTAGTACGTCTCCAGCTACATCAATACCTGTACGTAACAGTTCACTACCAATAGATTTTGCACCTTGTTTCATCACAGGAAACGCCGTACGGAAGACACCACCAAGAAAACTACCTATACCATAACTTTCCTGGTATGGTGCCCCTCTATATGCATTATAACCACTACCTGCTTGATGTGAGTAATACTGAAAATAAGGATAGTTCATTTTTTCGGCTATATACACAGCTATAAGAGCCGTTTTATAATATTATCTTATTATTATTATTATTAATCACTTTTTTAAATATGATACCGGAATCCATGAATTAAATGAACCTGGATAACCACGCCAACGGTCAAATATGCGTTTACCCTTAGCTTCTAAAATTTCGTCTATTTCGTAAACTTTTGGGAGCGGTACCCCTTGTATTTCATCTTTTAAAATGTACCATCAATCACTTCACTATTCAAATTTTCTAACACATAAACCACTCTTTTCGACTTATAGCGAACGTATTTTATATTAAATATTTCGAAAGTCCAATTTTCTTTATAACCTTTTGCAAAATGTCGTTTGACCCGGGTAATTCGCACTGTATCACCTTTTTTATATTTCGCCGTCTTAACACTAACATTAGGAGCCACTATTCTATTCCACACTTGTTGAAACGTACTCTGGTTCACAAGGGCTGGGGCTAATTTATGGGCTGCTTGGGGTCTGGAGTTATAGGCTTGAACTAGTTTTGGGAGCACATCTATGTAACGATAAGTCTTCTTTGCGGTAAAATATTTCCACAATCGTTGCTTCAGGGTACGATTCAGCCGTTCTACAGTGCTTGCTTTAATTTCGAAGTTTTTTGTTGTGAAAAACCGAATATGTTGTTTTTTAGGTACGCCTGGAATGCACTGTTAACAAACTCTGTACCTTTGTCTGTTTGTAGGCTTTTAGGTTTACGCTTACTCGTGGCAAATATTTTCTTAAACGCCTCTATGATATTTTCACCAGTTTTACTGCGGACGGACACCGCCCATGTATATCGACTAAATAAATCAATTACTGTTAAAACATACTGTAGCCATCATTATATTTTTGCAAACTTTGCGTTTAAAGCGGCTTGCCACTGATCGTCAATATTAAACACTAAATGTGGGTTGCGTCGGAACCGTTTTTGTGCTCGTTTATGTAATGTATACGCCGGTTGTTGTTTTAACCACTCTTCCACTCGCTGTAGCGCTACTGTTTTGTTTACAGCTTTCCATAATGCGCGAGCTGTTGAGAATGAAGCATGGTGCGCCGGGTTGTAGTAAATAGCTGCCAGCTTCTTCATGGTCGGTAGCAGTGCCAACGTTGCGGCTCTTCAGCCTCCTCCTCCTTTTGTGTGTCAGCAGTGGTCAGTTTTCGTATATAATCTATGAGTTGAGGATTCCCCAAATAGGCTAATGTTTGATTTAGCTAACAGTACAGCAAAAGGTTCTCAACCTATGGCCGGAGTATTTTTCTTTCGATACTTAACAAAATCAGATATTAAGTCTACAATATTGGCACCAGGAATTAATTTACCAAATATGTTAACATTACCATTGGCATCCCATTGAATATCGGGAATTTCTTTTAATCTACGTAATAACGGTGTTTTTTACAATTTTTGTCGGTACAGTGTCATTTATTAAGGGCAACAAACAGTCCTCACAAAAATATAATTTATAATTAAACGAACGTTTTCTAACCCATAACAGTAAATATACGAAACAAACCGAAAATTAATATTACTGTCACTGGGGTGACAGTAATACAACTGTGTTACTGGGATGAAAATAAATTTCAAATAAAATCTGTGTTTTGCATTACACCACCAAAACTGCAAGAACTTGTGATTTGCTCTGTGATTGTCAAATGTTTTTACAAAACTCGTTAAAGTGTAATCATACGTTTCTCAGTAACAAATTATAAAATAACACAATTTATGACTTAAAAATTTTTGAAATATTTATTTTTAAAACAGTCAGAAAGAATACATTAAATTAAATAAATCGCTTTATCTAGATATTCCAACTTTTTTAACCATTCGAACATCTTAATTTTTTTTTGTATATCAAACTATGTGTTATTAATTCAGTGGTTGGTTTAACATATTAGAGTGTGTCAATAGCAGCTTACATTCAAACATAAAGTCAAAAAAGTGGTTATGATATATTTAAGTGTGTCAAATATAGTACTTTATGTGCATAGTTCAGCATCCGAGATAGCACGCAAGTTGTTGCCAAGCTTGGACTAGCCTTGATTATCCCTTGCAATACTACAATGTTGATGCAAGATTGTGGAAAAATTGATAGTGTCAAACATGCCACATGATTCTTTTTACTTTGCAAATTTAGTATATTAAGTTTCCTGCAGAGTTGTGGCAATATTGGACTACAAAGCTGCTGCATCAAGTTGGGGAAATATACATGGCATCCTTTGGTAATCTGCTTAGCTAGGTAAAGAATAAGTTACAATACTGCACGGGTATATGACATATTGATTTATGATCTTCATATTCCGTAGAATGAAAGAAAAGGATAATTATCTTGAAACTCCTGCAGTTGATAAAGGAACGAAAATTAAAATATATGTATTTTTATATTGCCCAACGTGGGGGTTGAAGGGGCAAACGCCTCCCTAAAGTGCGAGTATGGGCAATGCGCCACGTTTTAGCAAGACCATAACTACCAACGCACACTTTGGATTCGCTTGATACTCCTACATTGGATAAACGAAGGATAAATAAGATATATGTATTGTTTTATATTGGCCAACGTGGGGATTGAAGTAGTCAAACGCCGTCATGAAGTGCGAATATAGGGCAACGCGACACCTTTTAGCAATGCCATAACTACCAACGTACGGTACACTGCAGATTTGTTTAATAATCCTGCAGTGGATAAAGGAATGAGAATTAAGACATACGTACTTTTTATAACAGCGAACGTGATGATTGAAGGAGACAACGCCTCCCTAAATTGCGAACGTAGAGATAAATAATTTAGGAAGTCCATAACTATAAGGGCATAAGCGGCATCTCATGCAATGTATAGTAAGAGATACATATTGGCTAATCTGGGAAAACACCACCGAAAGTTCGAACACTAGGTGTTTTCGAAAACACGCTAATAAAATAATTAGAGTCATTTAACTAGAACCATGACAACTTGCGAGCGGAGATATGAGTAAAATGTATATACGTTTTTCACTGCACTGCAGAGAGTTTCCTGACGTGATCTTTGGTACTTATGACATTACTAAAAGGTGTTACATTGCCCTATATTCGGAATTTAGGGGTATTTTCCTCCTTCAACCCCCGCATTGGTCGATATAAAAACTCGTTTGTCTTAATTCGCATTATTTTATCCGCTGCAGGAATATCAAACAAATCCGCAGAGTGCGTTCGTAGTTATCGCCTTACTAAAAGGTGTCGCATTGTCCTATAATCACACTTGATCAGGGCATTTGCCTTCTTCAACCCCGACGTTGGTCGATATAAAAATACGTTTGTCTTAATTCTCATTCCTTTATCGACTGCAGAAGTATCAAGCAAATTTGCAGTGTGTGCTGGCAGTTATGGCATTACTAAAAGGTGTCGCATTGAGCTTTTTTTCGCATTTTAGGCGGGCGTTTGCACCATCAACCCTCACGCTGGCCAATATAAAACAATACGTTTGTCTTAATTCTCATTCATTTATCCACTGCAGGAGTATCAAGCAAATTCGCAGTGTGCGTTAGTCGTTATGGACTTGCTAAAAGTTGTGGCATTGTCCTATCTTCACAATTTCGGGTGGAGTTTGTCTACTTCAACTTCTACGTTCGCCGATATAAAAAACAAGTTTGTCTTTCCCACATTAGAGGGCGTTTACCCCATTCAAACCCCTTCTTGGCTGATATAAGACAATACGTATGTCTTAATTCCCATTCCTTTATCCACTGCAGGAGTATTATGCAAATCCGCAGTGTGCGTTGGTAGTTATAGCCTTGCTCAAAGGTGTCGCATTGCCCTATATTCGCACTTAAGGGGGCGGTCTCCACGTTGGCAGATATAAAAAATACCTATGTGTTAGTTTCTGTTTCTTTATCGACTGCAGGAGTTTCAAGGAAATCTGGGTATGACACTTGGAAAACCTTGCTTGTAAATTGAATTGTTACGACTCCTTCGGGAAGGAAAGTATAGTGTGGAAAACTTCATCAGTTTTGACACGTGTTTTAATTCGTGTGCGTGTCTGCATAAAGAACACTGACAAGGCAGTCACAACTGGGAGATGGCGGTTTGGTGTTGTGAGTAACGTATCTGACGCGGCGGCGCGGATTTAATTCCCGGCGGGGTAATGTTTATTTATTTTTTTTAAATACTGTACAAAAACCTTTTTTTTTATTTTGTTGTACATAGATTACAGTATACGGGTTTTCAAAGTGAATAAAAACACTAATAATTTGTTAGGTTAGGTTAGGAAAGTCAGATTCGGTGTATTTGTATTAATCACCTATTTCACTCTAGTTCAGAAATACGTCGGAAATAGCTGTGAGTTTAACTTATTTTCGGGAAATGCGTACTGCTTTTAAATTGTGTAAAATGTTCAAGAATACAAAAGGAAGGAAAGGGGGAGGAAATATTTGTAAGTATACAAGGAAAAAGTAGTTGTTAAAAATATCATATTTTAAAATCCCGAGGTTCTAGTCATTATTCCAACAGGAAAAATCACTTAGTTTATCATTGTAAGGAAAAGTCAAGGCTAGTTGAAACTGGGTTAAAATTAGCTTATGTTATCTGGGAAATTGGCATCCAGTTTGTTTGAGAAATGTCATCGACCCGAACAGTAATATAACACATAATTATGATAATCTTGAGGTAATTCGCTTGTGAAAAATTACGAATTAGTTTTCTTCATAACTCTAAAGCAGGATCAATAAGCTTTCGCAGTTTCGAATTAAAGATTACATAAAATCTTTATCCCAGAAACTGTTTTCGTACAATGAAAGATCAATAAAATATAATTCGCCCAACTTAAGAATCCGTGGCATAATCGCTAGAGTGATGGACAACAAACAAATCTGAAGATTGTGAGTTCGAGTTCTACTGTAGACTGAAATCTTTTCTTGCTACAGGCTCAATGTTGGTCTACCAACGTTTAATAAAAACAAGGTTTG
The DNA here is from genome assembly GCA_022664845.1 of Lepisma saccharinum. NCBI lineage: Eukaryota > Metazoa > Arthropoda > Insecta > Zygentoma > Lepismatidae > Lepisma > Lepisma saccharinum. The sequence continues at coordinate 50,121 of JAGDQP010006046.1, forward strand.
TAGCAAGTTTGGTATGTAAAATTTGTAGTAAATTTGGCATTGGTCAACTAGCAAGTTTGCTGCAACATTGTAGCAAGTTTGGAGACTTGCAATGCCAATCTTGATATTGCAACTTTAGTGTACAGGTTATTGTTTGCTTGAATCTTCATGAGTGCTCTATTTGTACTCCTTAAAAATTCTTTTAAATAGTCTTCCAAAAGAAAATTGCCTTTATTTACGTCTACAGACATTTATGGCTCAAGCCGAGATGGGGTGGGGGAGAGGATATTGGAAAGCAGTCGACTAGGACCTACTTTTGTAAGTATCATCCCGGCGTTTGCCTAGTCCACTTTTTTATCTTAATAGAACTGACGGAAAATAAGATGGCAGTGTTTACATTTCTGTAACTTCCTCATTACGGTAATATTTATGTTCTGCATTTTGTATCTGTTCAATTCTTGATTCCTGTTTTCTCAGTTTACTCAAATATCATTGACCAAATATTCAAGTTAATTATACTCGGTTAGTTTATATCTTGGCTCTGTCAGTGATATTGGATAAAAGTGGTATTTACTTCTCTAATACAGAAGGTTTAGAAATATCATGCACATACAGCTCCTTCCGAAGTGAACGCTGCCACTATCATCGAATTTGCAACATTTCTTGCACCCTTAAACTTTCTCATGTCATAAAAGTTCAGAAAGAAAATGTCTTAAACGGTCTCGGCAAAGGCATTTTTACCCTCCCGCAAACCGTGAATTAAAAACTAACTAGCAAATTTTGTTCAGGGTTTCCTAAATTGGACCATTAATACCCCACATACATTGCATAAAACTTTGGCCATTAATTGTTAAATCAGGGATTACAACAATATTCAAGCAACAATAAAATATGTCGTTTAAAAGATTGCTTCATTAAAACTTTCATCAATTTCCAGTTAAAAAAAAATATGCGTTACCATAGTACTCTTCAAGCACTGCAATTAATAACAGACATTCAAAATGTCTACCTATGTAAGAAATATTGATTCCGGTCATATTTCACTCTGTTATATTTAGCTCTTTCGTAAAAGACTTACGCAACTACTACAGTTATACCATATACCTCTAATAGAGGTCTGTGGTTATACGTTGTATATGTGTTACTGTAGAATGATATATTGACTGCGATATTAATTAAAGTGGTTTATGCACAAAATAGGTATCTAAACTAGGCATTAAAAGTTGTTATTTATAACGCAATACTTATTCAACTGCAACTTTTCGAATGTTTTTGAATTCTTGATATCGTAATTTAACAGTTTGGTCACTTCAAATATTATATCACTACCAAGATATATTAGACTCGTAATTCATTTGTTTCTTATGAAATCTCGTAAACAGAATATAAAAATATCTAATTTCTAACACAATTTACAGGTGAAAATGACATGTAGTTTGATGCTTTAGTCTCTCAAAACACAAAAGTGTCAGAATTCGAATAGAAAAGAGTTAAGTTTGTTTTTCGACTGTGCGAAATATTTTGCTTTTTCTAAAACCTTTTCATAATAACAATTTCAATAATTTTATAATCTTAACTAAAAATATGAAGTGCTTTATTTATTTATTTTTTTGCAGGCTAATTATTACTTGCATCTTATTTTAATGTTTTGATGTTTTCCTTCATTGTATCGCGAATAATCCAGGAGTTATTTACATTGTAAATATATAAACGGACTTATAAAGATCGGTTTCGGTTATTTTAATATACAGTGTCGGACAAAAGTGTTGGGACAAGCGATCTTTGCCTCAAACATTACTAAAATGGTGTATATATTATACTTAACGAAACATAACTTGAAGCACATATTTATTTAACCTAGATACCAATAATTTTAGCTAGAAAATAAAAATTAATTTATAAGGATTTACAAAGGAAAACAAATTTATTACCGGACAAAAGTGTTGGAACACTGTCAATTCAGCTAATTCATTATCTTGCAAGAGTCGTTTTTCTCCATGTAACTCTTGAAAATTTCTTTGGCATTGAATGAAAATGTTTCTTAGTCAATCCTAAACCTATTTAGCCCACTTTTTCATAAGTATCTCCTTTAGTTGTGTTCTGGTTCTGATTTAATATTATCTGACTCTGTTTTCCAGGGACGGCGCCAGGATTTTTAGAAAGGAAGGCGGGGAAATTAACAGGAGAGGTGAATGTGTCCCAAGGTAAGGAACAGATCAGATCATGAACATGTAATTCAACAAGATAATCGTTTACAAATGGCAATTTAAAAAAATACAATTCTGGAGTAGCAGTTTCAATGGAGGAATACGCGGCTACATGAACTTAATTTTATTTATAACCTTTAAACATCTCAAGCACACACCGTTGGATACGTGGCTTTGTTGTATTAACTGTTCTTTTAAGGCCGTCCTAGCGTGACGTTGGTTGATTTAAACGTTTTCTTTTATCGGATTTCAATATTTTGATACTAAAACACTCAATGACACCAGGCAAATGTCGGGATGGCATCTTCAACATAGACCCTGGTTGGCACCTCGAATTCTTTCCCCTCTCATATCACATCCTGAGTCTTAGATGCGTAAACAAAATTAAATTCAAACTACAGACCTAGATTATTTTTTTTGTAGGACTATATAAATAAGTATATCCCATACTCAATTAAAATTATCAACAAATGGCACATCGATTCATTAAACATAGCGCGTGCTGCACTGACAAGTCTCATATATAATTTCAGTGTTGCGGGTTACCCTACATTCTTGTAGCGTGTTAGCTCATAAGGGTTATTGACAAATTAATGTACCTAAACGGGCTGGCAATATTAACAAAATTAGAATTAACCAGAAATTTCTAAAATAAGTTTCTTGGTGCCACTTGTCGAGGTCAAACATTCTTCTTCATTTAAAAAAAATATTTGTTTAAAGCTGGCCACAGAGGCTAGCTGGTCCAAATATATTTTTTTAAACGCTGGTCATGTTCACGTAGTAGTTTTGTGTTTCTGTGGAATAGTCGTATATTCCCATAGTCAAACACGTATTTACGGGGTGAGTCCGGAACCCCCAAACTCAGAGCGTTATGAAAAAGAAATAGTATAACTTTAGGCGTAATTATATATCTGGTGTAGTAAAAAAAAAGTAATCCATTATTTTTGCATGACATTGAAGGCTTGACTTACCATAGTTAGAATGATCCGATTTAGGTCACATATGCGCCGTTTTGTTCGATAACGTGTTGCCACTTGGAAGGTAATATCATGATGCCTCTCTTATAGAAGCCCTTGTCCCTATTGGCAAAAAATTGAGACAGTCGATGTTCACAAGCCTCTCTTGACGCGAATTTTGCACCAGCAAACGTGTTCGCCATGGACAGGAACAGATGGTAATCACTCGGTGCCAGGTCCGGACTATAAGGTGGATGCATAAGAACCTCCCAACCAAGCTCCCGGAGCTTCTGGCGAGTCACTATCGATGTGTGTGGCCTGGCGTTGTCCTGGTGGAACACAATGCCTCTCCTATTGGCCAAAGCTGGCCGCTTCTGGGCGATTGCTGCCTTCAGACGGTCCAATTGTTGACAGTATAGTTCCGAGTTAAGGGCTTGGCCGTAGGGGAGCAGCTCATAGTAGATAATTCCCTGCCAATCCCACCAAACACACAGCAAAATCTTCCTGGCCGTCAATCCTTGCTTGGGCACCGTTTGCGCCGGCGCACCGCGCTTCGACCACGACCGTTTTCGCGTGACGTTGTCGTAAGTGATTTACTTTTCATCACCAGTCACCAACCGCTTCAGAAATGGGTCGCTTTTGTTGCGATTCAGCAGCGATTCGCAGATGGAAATTCGGTCCATGAGGTTTTTTTGCGTTAACTCGTGTGGCACCCATACATCAAGCTTCTTTTTGTATCCAGCCTTATGCAAATGGTTCCACACGGTTTTTTGTGCAATGTTTAGCTCTTGGGGAATCGAAGCAGTGCTTACATGACGGTCGGACGCGACAATGTCCATGATTTTATCGACATGTTCGACACGTGACCTTCCAGTGCGTGGTACATCTTTGATGTCAAAATTACCGGAACGGAATCGACGAAACCAAAATTGCGCGTGATTGGCTGTTACAGTATCAGGACCATAAACACTATTCACATTTGCAGCCGCCTGGCTTGCGTTTTCTCCTTTATCGAAGAAAAACTGTAAAATATAGCGTATTTTCTCTTTGCTAGTGTCCATTTTGACGCGCGCTCACACAACACTGAGTCAACTCATCACAACTATCTGAACAGTATTTGTAGTACGCAATCTCATCGTTTGAACGCCATCTCGTTGAACCCGATCGGACTTATACAACGCGAGATACAGATCACTGAAATGCCGGCCGGGTGGTCGAACGGTCTGCGGCGGTAGGCTATCGACTCAACGGTCCCGGGTTCGAGTCCCGGCAGGGGCATGGGTGTGGATTTTAACACTTAACAGCTAAAGGCAAATCGTGACGGGCCGAAGTCCAAAGCTACTAAACTGGCCCATATAAAAATAAAGTTTTTACAGATCACTGAATCCATCTATTGGCAAAATAATGGATTACTTTTTACTACACCAGATATATTTAATATACATTTCATGCCCAGACACATCTTGGACACCCCAGAAGCCCTTGGACCCCTGCCAAATTCAAATTCTGGGTACGACCGGTCCATAGTGTACACATGGATTTGCTAATGTGGTATGTATTCATCTATAATATACGAGGCATATTACAAAAAACGTTGAAAGGAGCATATGGTTGTCCACATAGGGGACAAAACGGTTTCCTCTAATTGAACCACCTATCTGTAATAATTGCTTAGAATTTGTATTATCTCATAAACTTACTGGGCTTCACAGAATAGTACTTTGAACTTACTTTACTCAGACTACGAAAACTCTCCTATAGGACAGCAATGCCCATACGTTATTTGAATATTGAAACGAAGTAAACTGGTAAGGGGGCCTCCATTTCCTTAACGACCCTATATCCCGAAGAAAATTCCTTTTAAATATGAACTTAAAGAAAATATTTAACCTTTAAAAAACTCTCTACTAAGTGAACTGGTTGATCTCTACTTAAAACGTAATCTGAACTCTTTGAACCTTCAAAACGTAAAATAAGCACATAAAAGCCAAATGTGTTTAGACGTTACAAATATAAAACTAATGTCTCCCCCTAGTTTTATGGTTATTTTTCAACGCGGTGGATTATGATGTTAAGCGTGGGTATAGTTTGTCTTGAATATTTTTTTTGTATTTTGTCATGAATGATAACTAATAATAACGAGTGTTGCGTATTTTAATGCGAATATAAAGCCTTGTAAAGAACATTGTCTTGGCCGTAAGATGGTCAGTCTTTAGCACGATAATTCCTATTATTAACTACTTTTTTGTATTCTATGACACTGAAGTTACTTCCAATATTGATAACTGCAATTCCAGTTTAATTCAGCTTAGCCAACTATGTAAAATTTACAGATATTTCCAAAGTGGTTAGAAGAGTTAAAATGTAAAATAAGGTGACCCTACCAATGGTTGAACAAATAAGGAAAATTTTGAGTGTAAACAAGAACTGCTCTTCATGTTGTAATAGAAAAATAGTCGTTTTTCTACGAAATAAAATATGACACAGTGCAGTTGGCACTTGTTTCATTTGACAAGATAGTACACTAATATGTTGCTGAAGGTGTAGCTGCACCGGTAGTTGACCAGTTGTAGTAGCTAATTGTTGTGAAGTACTATTATTCCGGTGTTGATCAATTATTCCATTTACTGCAGATTGTCCCTTGAACAACGGAGGAATAAAGTATTTATTTCACTCTACCTTATCCTAGATATCCACGGTTATCTTGTATTGTAAATAAGTCCTGTTATGGTACGCTCTGCTCTCTTCGATGTCTACTTAATACATTTTGCGTGATTTTGGGGAATAATGTTTTTCTGATTGTACAGCGTTCTGATTGTACTACATTATTAAATCTTACGGAACTATAAAACGTGATATATTTACTTTTGTATCCAATATAAACTATGTTATTGTTGTTTATTTACCTCACTAGTCAACCATTGGCGCCTGGTCCATTACTGGTACGGTCACACTGTAGATTTCGAATCATAAAGTGTCAAATTTCGAATCACACTGTCGGAGTAAAGCTAAAAGTTCGTTGTACTATGTATTCGCTCCGGGTTCTGCGCGAGCACATGAAATGTGTTAAATGCCATATGCATCACGCATAATGAGAAATATTGACTGGACAAAGTAGCCCCTTTTCTCTCTGCCTTATAAATTTATAATTTTTTGTAACAAAATAAGCCATATTCATAAGACGAAGTGACGCCGTTAGTACGTTTCCTTATGAGGCCATGTTTATATATGTTGATCAACTCCAGTGTGTATTTAACGAATTAATGAGATGGGTTTCCGTAAATATTTTTGGATTGTTGGCAGTCGATAAGTGTCTATAGAAACGGCTGCGTCAATTATTTGTAAGGTAATGTGGTTTAAAGCGTACATATGGCAAAATATGATTCAACAACCGGATAATCTAACATGAACATTATCTATATTTGCATTATTTCAGATGCGTGCAATACTGAATGTGGTGTTAAATCAATGGATGATAAGTGCACAAGGACCCACATACGCCCTTGAACATTGTATCATTGCACTCGCACCATTCACCCATGTTACATCCCATTGTGCATCGAACGCATCCGAAATAATGAAAATAACTTTGTTATGAACTTTTCTTGTTATCTTTATTCTCTTAATATAATTGACGCTCCGGCTTTTACTTCTGTGGTTTGCTTCTATCCAGGATTCTTCAATACAAAACTCAGGGTAGGTAATTCCGATCGTGGGCGTATAGTGACGTCATAAATATTTAACCAATGGCCAAGATGCCTGCTTTTATGGACCTCAAAACTGGAGGTAAGGCGACACTTGGTATAACTCTTAATCTAGGGCACACAAGATCCACTAGCGGGTTATGTAGCTTGATACAAAAAAGAAGAGATACTTTCGGTTAAGAGTTTATTAGTCTGTAATAACAGCTCTGTTGACGGATCCCCGACAACACCATTTATATACATAAGGTAAATGATCTTTCTAAGTTGTATTCAGTTTGTACAAAATTTTATAACTGAAAGTATTTACTTTCAGCATTAAGCAATTAGCAACATGACATAAATAATATCCAAATAGTTCTATACTTCAGTTTCCATTCATAAAATAAATAATTTTCATATGTTGCTAAGTCATTTCTCAATATGAAAAAAGCCTGCCATCCAAATAGCATTACCTCTGCTATAATATCAAACAGATGACAACTCGCACGGAATTTCACGCTGCATCGTCCAACATAATGTGCAGTTAGGAGCATATACAAAACCAGAAATATAAACTATTTACAAGCTTCAATTGATTATGCAAATAAAGGTAACATATCTTTTAAAGCTGTGAATATCTTTTAGTGCTGTGAATACTAGGTGTATGCATAAGTAGTTTCCGGTTTGCCTAAGAAGTGGCGCCAGCGAAAAGTACGCAACGTATTTATTTGACACATACGTCATTTTGTTCGTCTGACATTAAACTACAAACACACACAAGTTGCGTCCGCCAAACACTAGCGTATTTGTTTTATCGTTCAGTGATCATGTCGAAGTTTGTGCCTGAAGAAGAACATTTGCGGCACGCATCGCTTTTCTTATTTAATCAAAAGAAAAGGCTGTTGAAAGTCATCGTGTGCTGGTAGAAACATATGATGAACACGCTCCATCGATTAGAACATGTGAGACATGGTTTCGACAATTTAAGAGTGGTGATTTCAATGTGAAAGACAGTGCGCGCTCTGGTAGACCACAAAAGTGCGAAAACGAGCAATTGCAGTTGTTATTGGAGGATAACCCAACTCAAACTCAACACCAATTGGCAAAAGCATTAAATGTGTCACAAGAAACAATCAGCAGCCGTTTACGAGGAATGGGGAAGAACAATAAACTGGGTAAATGGGTCCCACATGATTTGAATGAACGTCAAATGGAAAATCGCAAAGTCACTTGTGAAATGCTGCTTCAACGCCACGAAAGAAAAGTATCGAATTGTGACGGGTGACGAAAAATGGATTTATTTTGAAAACCCGAAGCGGAAAAAATCGTGGCTTTCACCTGGCGAAGCTGGTCCTTCAACACCAAGGCCAAATCGCTTCGGCAAGAAGACCATGCTTTGTGTCTGGTGGGACCAGAGCGGTATTGTGTATTATGAACTCTTGAAGCCCGGCGAAACCGTTAATGCACAACGCTATCGCCAACAAATTATTAATTTAAATCACGCATTGATCGAAAGACGACAGGAATGGGCCCGAAGACATGACAAAGTGATTGTGTAACACGACAATGCGCCGTCTCACACAGCAAAACCAGTGAAAGAGACCTTGAAATCGCTTGGATGGGACATCCTTCCGCACCCGCCGTACTCCCCAGACCTGGCGCCATCTGACTATCACCTCTTCGCATCAATGGGGCACGCGCTCGCAGAGCAGCACTTCAGCAATTTCGAAGACCTTGGAAAATGGCTCGACGAATGGTTTGCCGCAAAAAACAAGCAGTTTTCCTGGCATGGTATGCATCAATTACCTGAAAGATGGGCGAAATGTGTAGAAGCCGATGGCCAATATTTTGAATCAAACAAAATTAATTTCCCTTAAAAATTACGTGTTTTTCTTACCACAAAAAACGGAAAAAACTTATGCATACACCTGGTAAGAGTTTGTATTCAGAAATTATCTTACAATCCTTTCACTAACTTTGCATACAACGTTGCATTAGGTTACATTATGATACATTGTTTTCTGTAGGTTAGATTTAGTTAGACAAGTCGTATTATTACCAGCATTAACCAAATTTACATGATCCGATCCTAAATCAATATAAACTAAAACAAATCTAACGAACATAAACTTTATTACAAAACGTTGGCTTTACTTAAGCTATTGCTACGATTTGCCTAACCTAATACGGCCTAAGCTAACGTGGCTCACATTTCTACATGTGGCCATAACATATATTCTCCCAGTCGAAATAAAAAAAAATAATCCCCAGCAGATTAAAATTTTTTTTAAATATATATAAACACATAATTCGTTTTCTTTTTAGACCTTAATAACAATCTCTCAACTCTTGTGTCCAAAGCTTATTAATACTCAACAAATAATATCACATCTCAACGCATGTACTTATCCCTATCTAGTATTCATTCAATCACTTTACTCCCTATAATTGTTTCATATACACACTCCATACAATTCAACGGAATACTTATTTATGCCAAAAAGACATATTTATCACATTTAACAACAATTAAACAGTATTAACATAATATTCAACAGAATAATTATCTCAATTGCCAGAATCAATACATATCAAGTTTTAGCAAGAAGCAAATCTTTATCAACATCTGCCTTTCTCGTGAAAAATCAGAAATATTCAAATCCTTAAGCTCATATGTGCCTTATTTATTACCTTCATTAGGTGCTTATTTCTTTTGAAAAATGGTTCTCTAGCGGCCGATAATTTGTATTTATTAACTATAGATTTGATAGTATTCCTCCTTATCCATCCATCGCTTTCTCGCTCCAATATTCCATTTAGGATTGTGCGTTCCCACATCTTGCAGACCTTTACTTTGATCTTCTGTTTTCTTATATACCATTGCTTACAATTTTTTTTCAACTTATTGTCAGTCACAGCAACTCTATCATTTCTCTGTACTGAATGATATATTGATTCATATCGTTTGACACACTCCTTCTTGCTCCATTGCATCGATATCAGTACAGCAAATGGGCTCGATAAGTAGTCGGGAACTACCCAAAGATACGGTGTTTCCACTTCCTGAATTCTATGACTGTCATTATCTTGTTCACTTTCAAAATTTAGATGAAGCGGATTAGTAGTTTTTTGGATTTGGTACAATACCCGCCTTAGATTTTCGGCTTTTAGGAACTGCACTTTGTTTCCTTCTACTTCCTCGGCCTACCATTCTCTTCTTTTTCGTCGCTTTATTTTGTGTTAATATGTTAGAATCCTTTTTTCTTTAGAATCTTTGTATTTCTTCTCCTGTGTTTCTACATATCTCCTCCATCGCTTCTTATTTCTACGTCCTTTATTTTTCTTCCTTTTCTTCTTTTTCTCTTCCAACACTATTGGTACCTTACTTTCCATGATATTTAATTCAGGCTGCTGTCTCATTCTCATATTACTTTCTTCATTATCCAGACCTACACCTTGTTGTTGCTGCGTGGCCCATACCATACCTTCACCTTGTTGTTGCTGCGTGGTCATTACTATCGTTTTATTGACTGTTGTCTCCGACACACATACCATTTCAATTCCATTTTCTTTGTTAGAATTGCTTACCTTTTCTACTTCCACTAAAGACGTGATCTGTTGAGTCACCTTAATACTCTCTATTCTCTGACTCTATCCCATGATTCTTGTAGTATCCCGAATTCCGTTAAACAACACTTCAGGTGCTTCTTTCTCACAACTACTCGATGTTTTATCCTTTGACACTTTCATAATCAACCTAACCTCTGACTTTAGCTTTTCTTCGAGAGCCCTTTGCTCCTGCTCTCTCTCCTTTTTCCTTCGTTCTTTCTCCTCCTTCCATGACCATGCACCGATTGATATTGAACTCCTTTTGTTTGTAATTTCATTTTTCTCTATTAGCATTTGTTCATTCTGATAACCCTGTACTTCCTTCATATGTGTCAGAGTAATCTCCTCAATACAAGTTTTTGCTTTCACCATTTACACTCGCCTTTCCACACCACTCAGCTTTTCTTCTCTTTCTTCACATACCTCTCGTTCTTGCACTTGCTCTATCTCCTGATAATTTGAAAATTTCCATAATAACTGTGATTCCTTGCACTTCTCTATTCTCACTGACTCCTCAACTTTCTTTTCTGGCTCAGTACTTCCTTTTGCACCCTCTACCTGCTTATCAGCTTGTTTGCACTCTTTGTAGTACCCTGTTAACACCTTACTGAAGCTTTCAAATCGCTCATTTACTTCCTCTCGTCTTTCTTCTCTCAACCTCTCCTTCTCTTTTCTCATTTCTTCTTCTTTTCTTCCATCCTTATCTCTTCCTTACGTCGCTCTTCCTCCATTCTTCTTTCTTCCTTATTACGCTCCTCCTCCAAAAACACTTTCAACATTTGCATCATTACATTTCAATCGCTAACTCAAGTTATGTTGCCTTCAGTTCCATGTATATCGCTATCTTGCTTCAGTGTCACTAGACTTCCATCTCGAGCCCCACGCTTGGATGCCCTTTTCTTATTATCTTTATTCTCTTAATATAATTGACGCTCCGGCTTTTACTTCTGTGGTTTGCTTCTATCCAGGATTCTTCAATACAAAACTCAGGGTAGGTAATTCCGATCGTGGGCGTATAGTGACGTCATAAATATTTAACCAATGGCCAAGATGCCTGCTTTTATGGACCTCAAAACTGGAGGTAAGGCGACACTTGGTATAACTCTTAATCTAGGGCACACAAGATTCACTAGCGAGTTATGTCGCTTGATACAAAAAAGAAGATATACTTTCGGTTAAGAGTTTATTAGTCTGTAATAACAGCTCTGTTGACGGATCCCCGACAACACCATTTATATACATAAGGTAAATTATCTTTCTAAGCTGTATTCAGTTTATACAAAATTTTATAACTGAAAGTATTAACTTTCAGCATTAAGCAATTAGCAACATGACATAAATAATATCCAAATAGTTCTATACTTCAGTTTCCATTCATAAAATAAATAATTTTCATATGTTGCTAAGTCATTTCTCAATATGAAAAAAACCTGCCATCTAAATAGCATTACCTCTACTACAATATCAAACAGATGACAACTCGCACGGAATTTCACGCTGCATCGTCCAACATAATGTGCAGTTAGAAGCATATAAAGAAACCAGAAATATAAACTATTTACAAGCTTCATTGATTATGCAAATACCGGTAACATATCTTTTAAAGCTGTGAATATCTTTTAGTGCTTTGAATATGAGTTTGTATTCAGAAATTATTTTACAGTTCTTTCACATAAACTTTGCATACAACGTTGCATTAGGTTATATTATGATACATTCTTTTCTGTAGGTTAGATTTAGTTAGACAAGTCGTATTATTACTAGCATTAACCGAATTTACATTATCCGAAACTAAATCAAAATAAACTAAAACAAACCTAACGAACATAAACTTTATTACAAAACATTGGCTTTACTTAAGCTATTGCTACCATTTGCCTAATCTAATACGGCCTAAGCTAACGTGGCTCACATGGCCATAACTTAAGAGTACTTCTAACGCCATATACCAAAATAATTTAATATAAGGATTTTTTAGCACTTCGTTTCAGTTATTTTTTGCGTTTTTTCCCTGTGGTACCATGATTATCAGCCAGAGATTCCTCAAGGATTTTCAGTTTGGGTCGTCTTGTGAAGTCAAAACTGGGAGGGTTCAAGTGGAATTTAGAACGGTTTATATGATTATTTGCCGTAGAAAGTTTAAGTTGGGAGATGTTCTTGGGAATTTGGGCAGTGACACCTCCTACTTAGGTCTGTCGGAATCACTGTTCTCAAGTTAGAATAAGCATGAATCTCGGTTAGCAGTCCACGCTATTCACAGCACAAAAGTAAGATGCTTTCCATGTGTGTCAGGGCGCAATCAGGAATATTGTATCATCTACTCATCGCATATCCAGATGCAATACTAAGCAAAATAAATATAAAATTTCGGAGATACTAAAATAAACGCGCTTCATAAGATGTTTACTACCAAAGTACCGTTGTACTGAACCTCTTAGTATTAAGATCTGTATGGGATTGGATTATTGTTTTGTAACATTTCTTGCATAAAATGGTTGCAAAATCAATTATAACAGATCTGTATAGCCATGGTTCGATTTGTAGTTTCTGCAGAGGGTGAAGAAATTAAAAGAAAATCCTGAAATGTGAAGATATTTCGGAAATCGGAGTCGGGGCGGATGTTTGCAGAGAGACTGAAAAACCGGCTAAGCCACCACAAATCGAACACTACTTGTTGCCCAGAAAAGTATTTTTATACTCTTTGGAAAGCGTTTTCTTAGGTACATCCAAAATGTCTTTACATTACGAAGACTAACATAAAACGTGATACAGCGTAGTGATTTTGAAATTCTGGATGGTAATTAATAAAGACAGGGAAGAATGTTCTTCATTCACATTTCTAATGAACAAATACATTCTTCGGATCATGTTTTCGTTAGAACTACATCGACCTTCGATTGAATATGGGAAAGCAGATTTGGAGAATAATGTTTGTACACTATTTTTATGCTTTAACAATTTCCTTTTAAAAACAAACAGTTAACACTGGAAAGTACTAGCACTTTAGTAACATTATAATCTTAATCAACAATCAGAAAGTCCTTATCCTTAAGCTTTCAAATTTCACAAAGAGAGCGGAAGAATACATTCATTTCTTCTTTTCTCACTGTATAACGGTGTGGAGAAATCCTATGTAAATAAACCATTTCATTTAAAACTAAATTTGTACATTAGCAGTACGTGTAGCCTAACCAACGAGCAGTATAATAGGTGGCGCAGAAGTTTGCAAGCTTGTTAAAGTAAATTACAAACAATAATAAAGCGATAACGAATGTTTCTATATTTAATTACTTGATAATGATAGTTTTAAGGAAAAGCACTATTTTTGTAAACGTCCACTGCTTTTATAATCATTTATTAGATTTTGAAGTTATGCCGTTAATGAAAATTTGTAATCAAATATAATGATCTTCGGTACATGTACGACCCAAATAGATCGATCCAAACAGTGGTTGCTTTGCTTTTCAGAGAATAAAGCAAACAATTGTATTAACCACGTGATTTTTGTTCTTAAATGATTTTCTTTTCAGCATCGAGAGATTCCCCAAGACACCGCTTTTCTTGTCAGGGGTGGATCTTGGAGTGTGAAATATTTCCCCATTTGGCATACCGATATCCTACCTTTCCTAATTAGTGTTAGTTCAATGTAAACGACCGTCTCTCTCAGGTTCGGAATTTGCAGTTCAGTATTTCTACATCTTTTCCAACCTGTAGGCCGCGGGCGAACGTTTCATTTTGTAGGACCAGAGCAAGCAGCTCAGACATCTTTCTTACACCGGTGGGAGGACCGCGTTTTTGAGCGCCCGTTTCTCTGCTATAGGAATGGAACTCACTACGTGTCAATTGTCTCACATTACCTGGAGGGATAGCATCTTTGGGTGACCGTTTCTCCTGGTCAGGAACGGAACCTAAGGAGTGTGGTCTCTCTACTATTGTTTCTGTTCTTCGGTGTGGTTCCCAGTGTCGAGCTTGGCATTGCGTTGCTGAGACTGTCACCACACCAGGTGTTACAATTAGAATATGAGATTCAAATACAGGAGAGTTTCTGTCAATCAACATATCTCATAATTTCAGGGGTTACAACTTCAGTCTGCAAGTGATAACTACTCATGCGCATTTTTCCACAATGTTGCCAAGTGATTTTAATAACCTGACATGGTACTAACAAGTCGCCGTAAAACAAGCTACGTAATACACTCAATAATAACTGAAATCGAAATGGGCCACTGTTAGGAACCCGCACTGCCCCAAAATTTTAAATAAATACCAGTTCATTATTGGCTCGTATCACACCTCCATCACCAAAACCGGAAATTTCATGGTCCTGGCGTGGAAGGAGAAGAAAACTACAGAGAAGATAACACCGCAGAGGCTGCAGGAAAAAAAGACGCCACCATCTCCAAGATTGACATCTGATCGCTCTATAACCAGGCAGGGTCCAGTTCTATTGTTGAGGGTCCGATCTCGGAGTTCGTGTCTACCGTTCCCCGACATCCTACACCGTCCTTAGTCGAATGAACTAAACAACAACTACAATTCAACAATGTTCATACATTCCAAACGTACAGTTTGTCGAAAATCCAAAACTACGTTTCCTGCACTTACGTTATTTAAGCCCTGTGTCTACTAATTAGCCTTGATCCGAAATATTCACCCCCACAGATTCGAATTTCATAGACATTTAGTTACTAGTTAATAATAAACACCTTAACGAACAGTTTCGCATCCCGAGAACTTTAAGATAAAGAAGTATTTGAAATTTCAATTTAAGAATTTGCATTATTTTGCTACAACAGTTTTCCATCAGTGTACAACAAATTTTAGAACAATTATTACAGTGCTTACCCTGCGATTCACCAGTTTAATTAGTAAAATTTTAGAAATAATTAAAAATTCAAAATCTCTGTTCATTAACATATCAAAATAATGCACACATTAATTAACACACACATTATTTTTCACGTCTACCTGACGTCAACATCAGTCGAAAAGCGTACAACCCGGGCATAAACTTTGGAAATGTTACTATCCGAAAAACTATTTCACCAATTTCTAGTATATTCACCAGAACTTTTCGCATCCAAAAACTTAGTTCCGCAGAACATACCAAACAGTTGTTCAAGTGCGTTAACCTACTCAAAAAATGTAATTCGCTAAACACATTTCACTTTTCGAACAGCAGACAGTGATGTGTTTTACTAGAACAGAAACAAACGTTCAGAGAAGACAACGATACAACTATAGACAGTACTCAGAGTTCGCTTTAGCGAAGGTTCATCATTTATTTCCAGTTGTGAATGTGATTAAAACTTGTCGCATCAGCGATATTAGGATAAAGATTTCACCTTCAGCAAGTGCAGTGACTTGAAGTGACTGACTGATATGCCATTCAGAGACAGTAAATAAACTCAAACCATCTTTTGTTTTAAACCTCACACAGGACTGGTTTTCTCCAGCGTTTAGTACAATAAACAACATTTCGTGTTTTTGTGTGAAATTTTAGTGAATTTTACGAAACAAAAAAAAATATATAAAAATTGAAAATATTACAAAACACAGAAACCAAAATGAAAGACTTTTTTAACGTATAATTTTGTTCTTTTAATATTACAAAAATACATAATGGAATATATAAAACAGAAAAAAGCTACAATTTACTAAAATACAAAAAAATATATGTTCGTAACAAGAATTTTGGGGAGGATTTGATGTAATCAATGTGTTTAATTTTTTTGTATTTGGTTTTGTTCTTGTATTTTCATATGCACGTTTTTATTTTTCAGCCTTAGTTTTTATGGCAAAACATGAGCCCAATTGTGCATTGTGCTTAAAATTTCTTCTTCTTATATCGATGAAATTTTTTGCAAAAAGTCGTTTTTTGCTGTAGCGTGAGCCAAGAGTTGTCAGGTAGTTTTATTTATGTTGTATAAATGTGCTACAAACAGCAGTTTATGAAAAGAAAATAGAAAATGTATGGCTCGTATGTTGCCTCTCATCAGCAATGAACTTAAAGCAATTCATATTCTAATGTTATATTTAGCTAAGCAACACGGGAATAACATATCCAAATTAGTTTATATAACACTACACATTTTCATCATAGGGTAAAGAGACTAAGAATTAATTATGTAAGTATCAAGTTTCTGCCAAATCAAGGACTATTTATTTTTAAAAAATCCCGAACGGAGAAAGAAATACTGAGGCTTCAGCAATATTAGTCTGTGACACGAGCCAGAAGAATTGTTGATTCAACCACGTGCTCATCACCAGGCAGTTTTGGAGACCGTCTGTGATTGATCGAATTTCACCATATATAGTGAGGACCCGAACAGCTCCGGATCTCGTGTGGGAAACGTTTCCAGTCACATGTTCGACTCTCGGCTACACACTATTAGATTTCTTCGAGTACATACCAGCTTCAGTTGAGACCAAGTTTGGTCTTCGCCTGCACAACTAAAGACCCGTCAAGTCTTCAAGATAACATCTCTTCGTATAACTTAGTGCTACCAAAACACCGAACAGAACTATATCCTATGGTGTGAATTCGATTCCTAAAATGCCGCCAGTCTTAGGGCACTACATTGCAGTATTTGGTCTAGAACATCCAGATCCATAACAGCAGTTATCCAAGAACACCAAGAGCGAGAGAGAGAGAGAGAGACAGAGATCACTGTCGTCAGTCCTTGGCCACTACATGTGGTCTCTAAACATAGTGCCAGGTCAGTTGGGTCTTACTTGCATATTACTGTGTGTTTCTCCATTAGCGTTTAATCTGGAATATTGAGTTTATAAGTGTTCCTATTATTATGTATTAGTGTAGGGACCATTAAAAGTTATTTGCCTGTGCGTTGTCTTTCGATAAACCGAGTATCAATAATATATCAAATATGAATGTTTTTCTAAACCATTAGATTACCTGAGCTACAATAGATCCTCTCGCACTGAATTAGACACTAAATTAGCATTTAGAAACACTACGACACATTCGCTTCATGGAGAAATTAGCAACGTCTGGATTATAGCCAGAGAGGCTTCCTCCAGCGGAAAGGACAGCATTTTCCCACAGAATTCAGCTTCACCTTCTAACTAATATTTTAAGAGCTTAGGAAAGACACAGACCAATACATGCAATGAGGGTTGGATAAAGCAGAATAACGCTCTAGTACCTATCATGACAGATATGGAACCAGTTCCTGCAGAACTTTTGAAGTTTGTGCGTTGTAAATGGAAGACAGGGTCTCAAATGCATGCAGCACTAATTTGAGTTCGTGTCGGAAAAACGGATTGACATGTACCCATTGCCAAAGCAGTGAATGTTGTGATACTGCTCAATTAAGAATGGAGGTTGATGATGATATGTAATTTTCGATAACTGCTTGCAATTATTTTGATAACTACCTGCACTATAATGTATTATTTGTTCAATTACCATACTGTTTTTAATTTTGTTTTTGTAAAAGATGAATTATAATACATGAATTATAATTGTTACCAAAAATGCTTTGGTAACAATTTTATCCGGGTAATATTACACTTATTGAGAAATACAAATTCAATTGTGTATCGATGGTCAAAGAAAGAAAATGCGTATAACAAATAAAGAAGGAAAGTATTCTTCAATCTTTTTCTTGTATGATGGTAAAGGTAGACGTCTGGATTTGTGGCAACTTCGATCAAAATCGGCTTTTTCGTCTCCGTAACATAAAGGGAACAGTAAAAGAGGTGCGGAACTCTCAAGGTGGCTTCGTGGATAAGTGGTAGCGTTTCGAGATACCAACGACGAGTGCGGAACGTTCCAGCTTCTCACTCCACAGCCGCGGTCGGATAATTTACTGCTGGAAAGTAAATATATAATGAAAAGAACAACGGACAAAATGTAGTTAAATATGTATACCAATAGACAGCAACCATGCTCTGTTTAGGCCAACTGAACTCGTTTCTTCATCGTCCACTTCTTGATTTCAACTTGTTTCTTCTAAACCATTATACAACGTCGAAAAAACAGTTGAACAGACGTACATTTAAAATTACGTTTCGATGCTAACGTTTAATTTACATATTTTCAACATATGTGTGCTACTGGGGGGGTAGAGCAGTGAGATGGCAATTATATAAATGTCATGGTACATCTCCTTCTGGGTGAAGTACAATAATTGTTGAATACTCCTAGTGACTGTAGATCAAGCTAATATAACTGACAATATTGACGATTATTTTTTCAAAACGATCCATACGTATTGAAAATTTATATCCTGGAAAATTCACTTTGAGATTGGTTTAAAGATAAATAGTAACTTCATTCGCATTTATCAAATCGCATTTATGAATGTTTTATGGCCGTTCATACAAAGTTGTTGACATTTTAGAAGCCTATGATGGGAATTTAATATTTGTATTGTTCATTTCGATACTGGATTTAATTTTAATGTAATTTCCTTTGTGGAAATTTTGACTCATTTAATCACTTAAATGGGTGTTTTCATCATTCTTTTAATTGAAACTTTTCTGTTTCCTGAAGATAACTTTACTTTTTTCTGTGCCGCTGATAACTTCTAAATATTTCTCACTGAATTTGAATTTTTATTTAAGATCTGTAGGAAGCTTTGGCTCAGACCGTAACAAATCTCTTAGTGCAAGTTTCAGCTAAGAGCGCCGATTTCTATGCAACTTTAGAGGCATTCAGATATGTGTTTTGTTGCCAGAAAAGGCTCTAAGAAGGCACGTATGATGATCTTAATTCAAATTCAAATCAAACTTTGCCAAATATTATATATTCATAAAAGAAACACATATAATAGTATACATATAGTCATTATGAAGGCTTCCCCAGATCCAGCTATTACATAATTTAACTATGTTTGCATAAAGTTAAAAAAAGGTCACTAAAACATATTATGTTCTAACTAATAAGAATAAAGTTTCTGCTGTTACTTGAAAATAAACTTAGGAAGTAGCAGAAACTTCTTTCCCTTTCCGAATTCAGTGGTCCTCCGTTCCGTTCCATTATACTGTGTCGCGTTTACTTCCGTTATGCACATTTATCCGAATTAAATAAGCATTTAAAATGTTAACCACAGATGTCGCCCTAGTCTGGGGGCCGATTCCCGAACAGACGTTACGTTAGACAGAGTGCGAGCGTCGAACTTCAGTCATTAACGACGCTTTGATTTGTATTCCAGACCGTTCGTTAACGTTTGGCGATAGCTTGCGAGCGTCTAACGTCTCCGTTTTGAGCGTGAGGTAGGAAGCGAGAGAGTTGATTAGTCGTTAACGAAAAAAATATGGCAGCAGAGTACGAATCGATGCATGGAGAAGATCATGTATAAACATTATATATATTTATATATATATAATAAAATGCTCCTAAAGAGGACGAAGGATGAAGGAAATACGAGGGCCGTAAGTAATTGTTAATTACTATAAATTTCTTTTTAATTTTCTGGATACTACTTGTTGTAATATGACAGGAAATCTGCACCTTCACTAGTGGACCTTTCTTTAGTATGTATCGACAATCTTTTTGAAACAAGCCCGTTAGATATAACTACGCTTTTCTCAGTTTGGTAATTACCACTACCCTCTGTCGCAATTCTCTAAATTTGTTAATGACATGCGAAGTTTGTGTTGTGTGATTTCTAAAAAGGGTGTTTGGGACGAGCCTACTTCATTTGGAACTTTGGGATGAAAGACATTAGAATAACTTCACACGCGTCCCAAAATGAATTTATGTCCGTGTTCATAGAATAGAAACGTGATATGATTATATATTTTTTTATGCTCACATGATAATTGTTTACGTACATATTTCATATTATATAAACCTATACTCGTTTTACAAGAAATATGTCAGCTGTAGATTAGATAAGTTTTGTCAATAAACTCACATTCACCAGTATATTTTCTTAAGTAGTACATAAATATATTAAAAAAAGTGTTTAGTTAGTAAAGCACCCTTGCACTCTGTGAGCATATAGTAGGCTATATTTGGGTATTGAGAACACGATAGGATCTCGCCAGTTTTATAACCCTTGTGTATAGAAGACTTCTTTACAATAATAGAGTAAATTTAATTTGCGCTTCGTTAAGGTTCGTTATACACTTTACAAAAGTATATTTGAACACACAGAAATCGGGAATTTTGCTTTATTCATTTGGACCAAATGCGTAGAGGACACAGTATTCTACACCTGTCACAAGTGAAAGTATCTTCTTGAGTTTGTCTCCTTGAATATTACTATCCAGAAAAGATAAAAGAAAATTATTAGTGTAATTAATGGTTAATTATAACCCTTGGGTCACTTTAATTAAACAAAATAAATACAATCTCATGATAGGCCTATTAGGTAGTCGAGCCGTCAGTGTGTCTCCACCTTGTTAGTTTTATGGTTAGGCGGCGAACCTGTTCATATTTATTTATTTCCGTCTATTTATCATGAATCACATGAGTTCGTTCATATCAAAACACAGTTTGCATTTCTACATACATTTAAAGTTTGCATTATCACACACACATCTTTACACACACACACACATAGCGACACCCAATATTCCAAAAATTGTTACAGAAAGCCATGTGTCATTATTAATTCATTAAATAGGTGGGGGTCTACGTTTTTTAGTTGTTCGATTCCAGCGGTCCACCATGCTAACTAAACTTTTTCAAACATCTTTCCTCAACAACCCGTTTCCTTTTCCTCCCTACTCCGGCCCGAGCCTTAGATGCCTAAAGACCACAAATAAAATTCAGCTCTTCCTTTAACACTCACACTATCTGCTTGTTCTGAAAGCGATTGCATCTAAGGTAAAATTTACTTTATCTACCCCAAAAATATATAATCTAAAGCAGAAATGTATTCTTTCCAACATGTGTAGAAGTGTTGAAACGCACAATATAACAGTTTCGAAAATAAAATTAAACTTTATTTTGTTATGGGCCAGTCTAGTAACTTTGGACTTCGGCCCGTCACGATTCGCCTAGTATGGATTGTTTTCCGTAAATTCAATCATTTTTTTTATTTTGTTCATATGTAACTTTATAACTCGTTTGTTTGTTATTTTATTTTCCAGTTCTGATTTCACTGATCGGTTATTTAATACGTTCGATCAATCGATAATTGAATCAGACCAGAATCTCGCAATCTGATTGGCTGTAAAGTTATAGCCTCTACACAAGTTATAATGATTGAATATTTTAACCTAACGAGCACCAGCGCCAAGACGTGATGTGTCAGGAATACAATTTTTGCTAACCTCGCGACCTCTTCCAACTCTAGAGAGTTGTATACGTGATCAAGCTAAGGTCTTTTCGGGAACCGACCCCCTGGAAACAGCTGAAAAACCTCCGCGCGTAATGTGAGTGCGTATTACACAATGCGAAGTCAAGATAGTTTGATAAGTGCGTCTCATGAACTATGAACCACTAAATAATGTTATACCAGGATCTATGAATAACCACCTAAGTCATGAGCCTTGACAGCGTTACGCCTTTGAAGTTCTAAAAACATTTGAAATAAGTACGAGAGTTTAATCTTAGTATTCTTAAATAAACTACTCATATGTGACCCTTTCATCTATTAATATCTACATGGAAGCCCATTGGGGAAACCCAACCAACATTTTCACTTTGCGAATTTAAAATTATTCAATGATCATGAGGATATATAACTGAAAATATGGTACAATATCTATAAAATAATGTGAAATCAAATCTTAAACTACTAAAATACTTCCATTCAAATAATTTGGCACTGTCGTTCATTCTAAACATACAACACGTGATCAATTCTACACATTTGTCCCAACTCCCAAACGAAAAAAGATTTTTAGCATGCAATATCCCGCTTGTTTCTTTTCAACATGCCCGCAGCGCGGAACCGAACGGAGGGTAAAGTGACCATCTGGTCCTCCATTGTTCCGTTCGCTTCAATGCTCCGTCGAAGGGGGGAATTCGGATAACCATCGACGGTGCATCCGACGGAGCAAGGGTACGTAACGGAGCATAAAGTGCCAGTTCGGAAAGGGGGAAAGTTAGTCTATGCAGAGGAGTTACTCAGCTTTTCCAAATGTGGTTCTCTTTCTGTCCGGCTCACCCTTCTGCAGCGCTACTGCTTCATTGGACAAATATTTTTTTCAATTTTCTAATTATCCGTTACCTTCTCGACAGGCACGATTTAAGAAGTTTCTGTCTCACCTACAGTGTGAAAAAAAATATTTGGACAAGTTCAACAAAGTGAAAAAACAGAAAAAAACATGGCCCATTTCGAAATCTCAATTTTACGATAATTTGGATACCTTAGATAGAATGCTATAGAAACAACTACTACTCGATACACCTGTAAACAGGCAACGAAAGAGATGCTACGTAAATTTATCGCGCAAAAAAAGTGTTTGGACAACCTCATACTACTCTCGAAAGAAAAGTTTTGGTATTCTTTTGTGTACAAGAGCATTCTGCCTGGTGTATTAAAGCAATCCACATCGTGTCAGGCATAAAGAAGCAGCATGGGGAACTATGTGAGTTGAACATCATTTGAACTACTCACTTTAATTTCAAATTACGTGTGAAAGGTAAAAGGTACTTACAGATGAGAATAAAACAGAATGGGGTTCAGAAGATGTGTAGCCAGAAATAAAACATACATATCAGAAGAAAGCAGAAAGAAGAAGTTCTAATTTTCCAAGAAATTTTAATATGAGTGCCTGGAATTTTGGAAAAAGTTTTTTTTTTTTTTTGTAGAATGAGACGAAGATAAACTTGTATTGTAGTCATGGATATCAGGACGTGTGGTGAAAGAAGAATGAAGCTTTCAGAAAGCAGAACATTGTTTAAACTGGTAAAAATGTTGGAGGTTCTGTTGTTATGATTTGGAATTGTGTAGTTACTAATGTAATGGCCAGCATTTATACTCTGGACACACATCTTCTAGATCCCATTTTTAAAAAAAATGAATTTGTGGTGTAACTTTAACTTACATATCCTAGGCGAGAGAAGTATCAAATTCTTTAGCCCTAGTTCTTTGACTTTCGTTCACAGAATGAAGAATGTAGGTTTCATTCCGGGCAGTTAGTTTGGTTGGTTGGCCAGAAAGGATTCTATTCCGCAATAATTGCTCTGTTTTATGTTTCTTTATAATGTATCCAACGGTAAAGCAAAGCTATCCAACAAACTTGGCTTCCCTGGTGTGGTGTGGATTGCTTCAATACGCTACACAAAATGATACCTCGAACATTTGTTTCGAGAGTAGTATGGGGTTATCCAAATACATTTTTGTATTAGTACTGTAAATTACGGTATTAACGGTAAACAAAAATTGCATTAACACAGAAGTTTGAAGGATATATTTCCTAGTGAAAGTCTACTACTACTTTTATGTGAGTCCTTCTTGTTGCTTATTTTTCTTGTATATTTTTCTTTTTCTTACATTATGTTCATGTATGACAAAATCACAATGAATGATCCTTAAACGACAGAAAACGATGTTTTCATTTTTTCTTTCATTCTTTATTTTCTTTTCTTTTTACTAAATGGTCTTGATCGATGTTCTGCACGAAACTCCAGAAACAACACAAGCAATACACGAATTATCTCCTTTAGCCAAAGGAGGGTTGTTATACGTGATGTAATTTATATAAATACGATATTTTATTTAATTAACTTGTAGTAACTTGAGATTTGTTTAAGTTACTGTAAACAAATTGCATCAATGAGTTCCTGAGAAAATTGCAGCTGAATTCGATATGTTAGTTGCCCATGTACTTAATTGAAAAAACTGAGTAGAATCCAAGATGGTGGACTGAGCATGTAGCATGTTTAAGAGATCCAGTACTTGCTCTCATTCCCTTTGCATACGTATACGTTTATATTATGTATAAGCTGTAGAAATTATGTGGAAATTTTATGGATATTTAAATAAATACCAAATATAAAATGTAACACGCAATAACTTGAGAACGGTTAGAAATATAATAAATCTAATATCACCAGTGACATTTTAAGAAAGTTGCTGGTGTATTTGATATGTCACTTGCCTCTATTTCCATTTGGAAAGAATCTCTTTCGGTAGGCCTAC